>JAOSBK010000005.1:7109001-7121971 GCA_027568895.1 Erythroxylum shatona | reverse complement strand
GATTTATGTCTTGCCCATTTAAGATTGATGCAATCTTGATTTATTTCAATCCAAATCACCTGAAATAATTTCTTAACTAATTCTATACATTTTATTATTATCAAAACATAAGTGAGATTTAATTTGTCAACCACCATTGGTCCAACAGAATCATTCCCAACTGTAAAACTTCACTACTGTGCATAACTGTGTTCATTATGACAAAAGGTAAGATTGTCGTAAACGAATCAGCTAACTCCAATCGCTGCATGAAATGAGCTTGCCAAAAATTAATTGGTTGGGTAAATAAATAAAGAGCTTTTCAATATGGATCAAACAACTAGTTTGAGTCAAACAGCTGAAAAGCTCTTCACCAAACATGGTCTAGGTGATAAATTTTGGATGTTGAAAGTATACTATTTGAATCCCTATTAACAAAGCAAAACAAAACAAAACAATTGACAGAGCAAAACACTAAGCAGCTTGATATTTCAACCCTGTATAATTTTGTTCCCACTAATAATAATGATCGTACGTTATATACTCTGGTTTGAAGCTGAGCACGTAACCGAAAAAGGAGTTACCCTGTGTAAGTTGGCTCTCACTGTCCTGAAAAGGGATAATCCTACTAATACTAAATCCACCTTGAATTTTTCTCAAGACTCACCAATAGCATCATCACATTACTTAGGCAGTGACCTCAGTCTCAAGTCATTCAGACTAGAGCAGTAACTTTAATTCCTTTCAACCTAGGAATCGTGCCCCTAAACTAAGAGAGATTATTTGATGGAAATGCTAGACAGGATTTGCTGAGACATGCAGGGAAAGCATACTAACATGTCAACCACTGAAGCCTTCTACATACACCAAGTTGGCTGAAAATCATAAATTGTCAACGCAAAAAAGGGTGGCTGTGGCTCCAAAACTCCAATGAAAACCTCATATTGCTCCATTATGGGCAATACTGAAATCAAATGTCAACTCTTAACTTTACATTTTTGTGTGTCACATTGCGACCTCAAACAGTGAAGGTTGAACCAGAATCATCTTATCTTAGCGCCTAACATGTTCCTCCAGTACTGTCCTTTCAATGAGGAGTGTGTCCATTCAGCTACGTAGTTGAATATCTACTCATCATGGCTCTAACCATATGATGTGGAGAATGGTGAATACATATTTTTAGTCCCTCCAAAAATCATGGCTTGTACTGAATTATCATGGATAGGAGATCTATCAGCCGCCACCACCACTACCACCTTCATCCTGTTTCTCTTAAAAGTATCCAGTTTCATGGCTGTTGCTATTTCATTGATTCAGTACTAACATTATTATTAGTATGAAACAAGATGAAAACGGTTAATGTTCTTGCTCAAGTAACAGAATCTAGCACTTACACCACACTGAAAATGGCCTTCAATGGAGTAATCCTGAGTCTGCTGCTCCAGCATTCAATTTTAACGTCTCCTTTTGCGGTTTCAGGGTATCACTATAACGGGCATCTCCGCCACTCTTTGGCTACTGATAAAGCCGCTCTTCTGGCGTTCAAGAAGGCTATTATTTCTGATCCGGATTCTGTGCTAGAAAACTGGAGTGAGGATATTCATGTATGCAACTTCACTGGTATTCAGTGTGGGAAACATAATCACCGTGTGAAGGAACTCAGCCTGAGCAACTGTGAACTTTCAGGGCCACTTTCGCCCATTCTTTCCAATCTCACCGGACTTAGATCACTTAAACTAATGTACAATCATTTTTTTGGCATTATCCCACCTGAATTATCTTACATTAGACATCTGCGTTTTCTGGATCTAGACTTTAACAACCTGCAGGGCTCAATTCCTGAGTCCTTTGCTCTTCTTACCAATCTGAAGGTAGTAACTATGGCGTTTAACAAATTGACAGGTACGCTTCCACCATCCTTTTTCTCAAACTGCACTTCAATCAGGGTTTTAGACCTATCCAACAACTTTTTCACTGGAGAAATTCCTCAAGAAGTTGGAAATTGTCCACTATGGAGCCTCAGCATGTACAGCAATCGATTTACTGGACAACTTCCCATTTCTTTAGCCAATCAGTCAATATATGACATTGATGTGGAAGATAATTATCTCTCTGGTGAATTGCCTGGAATGATTGTGGCAGGAATGACGGATCTTGGCATGCTCCACTTATCATATAACATTATGATAAGCCATGACAACAACACCAATCTTGAACCTTTCTTCACTGCCCTCGGGAATTGCACAAGTTTGAAGGAGCTTGAATTGGCTGGCATGGGCCTTGGAGGAAGATTTCCTAATTCAATTGGCAGACTTAGCACCACACTCACGTCTATGTTACTAGATGGAAACCAGATCTTTGGATCCATTCCTCCTGGTATAGCAAATCTTTACAATCTTACTGTACTGAACTTAACTTTCAATTCCCTGAACGGAACAATTTCTCCTAAGATCAGCCAGTTGTCAAACTTGGAGCAGCTTTTCTTGTCACACAACAAGTTCACAGGTGAAATTCCAGCAGCATTAGGCCATCTCCCCCATCTTGGTCTTCTTGATCTATCTTACAACCAATTCTCAGGTGAAATCCCAGAAAGTCTAGGAAATTTGGTACGCGTGAATTCGTTGTTTCTCAACAACAATCAGCTCTCGGGGAACATTCCCTCAACGTTAGGACGCTGCACCGATCTGTACAGGCTAGACTTGTCTTACAACAGATTGACAGGGAGCATCCCTCCTGAAATATCTAGATTACGAGAGATCAGAATATTTCTCAATCTTTCACACAATTTTCTTTCGGGACAGCTACCTATTGTACTCAGCAAGCTTGAAAATGTTCAGGACATTGACGTTTCATCCAACAACTTCGATGGAAGTATCTTTCCTCTGATATCAAACTGCATTGCATTAAGGATGTTAAATTTGTCCCGTAATTTTCTCCAAGGTCACATTCCTGAATCACTGGGAGATTTAAGAAACCTCGAAACGTTAGATGTTTCAGCTAACAAACTATCTGGAGAAATCCCACAAAGCCTCAATCGGATTCGCACCCTCACCTTCATCGATCTTTCTTTCAACGAATTTGAAGGGCCAATTCCATCTGGTGGAATCTTCGATTCTATAAAAAATGTATCTTTAACTGGAAATCCTCATCTTTGTGTTGCAGTTTCTGGCAAGCTTACTTGTTTTCAGAAAAAGCATTGGTTCAATTCAAAGAAGTTCTTGATCATGTTTGTCTTGGGCATAGTTGTATCGCTATGCTTGAGCACAGTATGTTGTGTCATTGCAATTCGTCGAATGAAAATGGTTTCATCTGGAAAAACAATGGAAATGAAGACGGCAAGAAAAAACTCAGCAGCCGCTGAACTGATTCATAACTTTCCAAGAATTACATACAGAGAGTTATCAGAAGCCACTGGAGGATTCGATGATCAGAGACTGATCGGCTCAGGTAGCTATGGACGAGTTTATAAAGGGTCTCTTTCAGATGGGACACTAATAGCTGTAAAAGTTTTGCATTTACAAACTGGAAACTCAACAAAGAGCTTCAACAGGGAATGTCAAGTGTTGAAGAGGATTCGGCACAGAAACTTAATAAGGATTATAACAGCATGTAGTCTTCCAGATTTCAAAGCTCTAGTTCTTCCATACATGGCAAATGGAAGCTTGGACAGTCGTCTCTATCCGCATTCAGGAAAAGATAATTTGGGTTCTGGTTCATCAGATTTGACTCTAACCCAAAGGGTGAACATTTGTAGTGACATAGCTGAAGGAATGGCCTATTTGCATCACCACTCGCCTGTTAAAGTTATACACTGTGACCTGAAGCCAAGCAATATTCTTCTCAATGATGATATGACAGCTTTGGTTTCTGATTTTGGTATTGCAAAGCTGGTTATGACTGTTGGAGGTGGAGCTGGTGGGGCTGCTGAAAACATGGGGAATTCTACAGCAAATTTGTTATGCGGGTCGATTGGATATATTGCACCAGGTACTCAATCTTCCTTAGCTTTCAGAATTTAGAAAACAAGGACACAAAATTTCAGTGAAAAGTCGCACTCAATTGAATAACGAAGTGGGAAATAGTCAGAATTGCATCTTGTTTAATATTGTGTCCCTTGCTTTTTGTTAAATCAGTTTCAGGAACACGGGCGTGATAAAAGATTCTTCTTTTAGCCATATAGTGCTCTAATGCCTTTAGGAAAATGAATAGTAACGAAGATTCAAGCAGAAATTGATGATTGAATTGAGCTTTGCCTAAGAATGTCCCTCATAATTATGATGCCCGTAGAATGAATTACCAGCCATAATTATTGCTGGATTATGTGTTTCCGGTCAAACATCCCTGTTATGTTTCCAATAATACACTTTTTCCTTCTTTCAATAACTACTGGTAACTATGGCTTCCAACTTGTCCATTTGATACAAATAACAGGTCATAAACCTTACTATGAAATTTCTATGATTCAGAATATGGGTTTGGATCAACCACTTCAACAAAGGGAGATGTTTACAGCTTTGGGATTCTAGTTCTTGAGATGGTAACAAGAAAGAGACCAACGGATGACATGTTCATTGGTGGGCTGAACCTGCATAAATGGGTGAAAAATCACTACCACGGCCGAGTTGAAAGAGTGATAGACTCCTCCCTTGTTAGAGCTTCAACAAATGAGCCACCTGAGGTCAAGAAGATGTGGGAAGTTGCAGTATCAGAGTTGATTGAATTGGGTATACTTTGCACTCAGGTCTCTCCCTCTATTAGGCCTACAATGCTTGATGTTGCTGATGACTTGAACAGGCTAAAGCAATATCTTAATGGAGACGCTACTGCTACATTTGCTTCCTCTCTAGGAATTTCATCTTCAACTAGGGAGGATGACTAATGTTTTTCCAAATCTGTTGTGCATAAATTGCAAAGCCATTGATTCTCCAAGTTCCGTTTCTGTTGTTAATTCCGGGAAATTAACTTGATTTTTTGCAGGAAAGGTAAGACACTTCCATGGCCGAATTTGCCAAAGTTAGTACAGCTCCAGACCAAGTCCCAACTAGGAGAGGAAAAGATAGCATAATTGATAAAAACTGACTTACAGGTCTTTTATTTTAGTTCTCTTTTTAAGTTACGAGATAGGAGGAAAGATCAGTTAAAGACGGATACTTTCCTTTCGAAACTCACTCCACAACTTTTTAAGGAAACAAACTCATTGCTCTTCCCACTTACTTCAATGGCTGTGTTGTTAGATTTGCTTCGTGATTGTCATGTTCCTCTTTTGTCCGAACAGTCGAGTGGACGGCTGTGTTCCACCAGAGTGACCTCCCTACCATAATAGAAGACAGCACTAACCCATGCCAGTTGTGTTCACACCAATCCATATTTATCAACTTATGTTTCCTCAGTTGTGGTATATGTAAATTTCAAAGAGAGATTAATGAAACTAAACAAGTATGAGTGGCTGCATTTAATTAATTGAGATGTCAATTAATTATTCCACTTGACAGCTATCTAAATGATAAACGACTCGTTTCGTCATGACCTTCTCTTAAATTCTAAAAACTTTGGTCGCTTCATTCTCGCAACTATCAGTTATACTATCGGGAGTTCTGGAAAAGTCAGAATAAAAGAGCACTCATCTTGAAGTAAACTTACGACATAAGTAGATAGGTAGAAAATATCCAAGAGCGCGATACCCGCAACTATAACTTTGGAAGAAAGAGTGCTTCTTCACAAAGAGAGTCGCAATGACCAAGCCTGCTTACCAAAAACATAGGCCTCCGCAAAACTGTATGAGCATAAAGCCCCTTCCCTCTTTGCTCAAGTTTATGCAATGTAACCATTTCCCATTTCCCATTTCCCGGCAGTAAAGCATTAGCAGATAAGGTACTCGGAAAAAGGGAAACTCTTAAATATATGCCGCTATTAAAAGCTTACCGATGAAATGAGCCTACGTGCCTGAAATCTATTCAAGCAATAAGTACCTTCTTAAAGCCAGTTGTATTGGCCGAAGTTCGCCTTGAGCAATCATGGAAGTTTTGCATGGCATCTGCAAAACTTTGCCGGAACTACTGAAATTAGTTTTGTTCTTCGGCTCTGTAGCTAACCACTCACCCCCTTCTACCATACAGGAAGAGCGTTGAACACACTACGAACTCAGTATTTGAAAAAGAAAAACTTTTTATTTCCTCAGATTGTATTGTAACATAATATTGACATACATATACGCTTAAAAGCATAAGCACTCAAATCTTAACAAACTTTTAAACTAACATAAACATAAAGACCCATACCGACCGCACAACTTTCAAGTTCCAACTTCAATCAACTTCCTCGATCTTCGGTCCAGCGCCAGAACCATCCGAACCAGAAGGGCCATAGCCGCCGGAAGGCATTTCTGCGCCACCACCCATCGGAACATCTCCTCCACCACCTTGATACATCTTAGCAATGATTGGATTGCACAAACCTTCCAACTCTTTTAACTTATCCTCCAGCTCATCAACCTCGGCCAACTGATTCCTATCCAACCATTCAATAGTGTCATCTATTGCCTTCTCAATCTTCTGCTTATCAGCAGGGTCCAATTTGCCAGCGAACTTATCATCCTTGATGGTGTTTCTCATGTTGTAAGCATAATTCTCCAATGAATTCTTGGCCTCCACCTTCTTCTTCACCTCCTCGTCCTCTGCTTTGTATCTTTCTGCCTCTTGCACCATCCTCTCAATCTCATCCTTGCTCAATCTTCCCTTGTCATTGGTGATGGTGATCTTGTTCTTGACACCAGCTGTCTTGTCCTCTGCTGACACATTTAATATACCATTTGCGTCGATGTCGAAGCACACATTAATTTGAGGTACACCTCTTGGTGCTGGAGGGATTCCCGTAAGCTCGAATTTGCCAAGCAGATTATTGTCTTTGGTTCTAGCCCTTTCACCTTCGTACACCTGAATTAAAACTCCTGGCTGATTATCAGAGTATGTAGAGAAGATCTGTTCTTTCTTGGTGGGAATCGTCGTGTTTCTCGGAATCAACACTGTCATGACTCCACCTGCAGTCTCAAGTCCAAGACTGAGAGGTGTGACATCAAGCAGTAGCAAGTCCTGCACTTTCTCATCTCCTTCACCACTCAAAATCGCGGCTTGAACAGCGGCACCATAAGCGACAGCTTCATCAGGGTTTATGCTTTTGCAGAGCTCTTTTCCGTTGAAGAAATCCTGCAAAAGTTGCTGAACTTTTGGAATTCTCGTTGACCCACCAACAAGAACCACCTCATGGACGTGACTCTTGTCAACCTTAGCATCACGCAGACATTTCTCTACAGGCTCCATGCACTTTCTGAACAAATCTATATTTAATTCCTCAAACCTGGCTCTTGTAATAGTAGAATAGAAATCAATACCCTCGTATAGGGAGTCTATTTCAATCGTCGTCTGTGAAGTCGAGGACAAAGTCCTCTTGGCCCTCTCACAAGCAGTCCTCAACCTTCTCAAAGCCCTCGCGTTGTTAGTAATATCCTTCTTATGCTTCCTCTTAAATTCTGCAACAAAATGATTAACAAGCCTGTTATCAAAGTCCTCGCCACCAAGATGAGTGTCACCAGCTGTGGCTTTGACCTCAAAAATTCCCTCCTCAATCGTCAACAGAGAAACATCAAAAGTTCCTCCACCTAAATCAAAGATGAGCACATTCTGCTCTCCTCTCCTCGACGCTTTTTTGTCCAAACCATACGCTATAGCGGCAGCTGTGGGCTCGTTAATGATTCTCATCACGTTAAGCCCTGAAATCGCACCAGCGTCCTTCGTAGCCTGCCTCTGCGAGTCGTTGAAATAAGCAGGCACAGTGATGACTGCGTTTCTCGCGGTCACCCCCAAATAAGCCTCGGCAATCTCCTTCATCTTAATCAGCACCATCGAGGAAATCTCCTCGGGGGAAAACTGTTTCTCTTCTCCTTTGTACGTGACCACGATCATAGGCTTGTCACCAGAACCAGCAACGACCTTGAAAGGCCAGTGCTTCATGTCGCTTTGGACAGACGGGTCGGAGAATCGCCGACCAATAAGACGTTTGGCATCAAAGACGGTGTTGTGAGGATTCATAGCAACTTGGTTCTTGGCTGCATCGCCTATGAGACGCTCTGTGTCGGTGAAAGCAACGTAGGACGGTGTGGTTCTGTTGCCTTGATCGTTGGCTATGATCTCCACTCGATCATTCTGCCACACACCCACGCAGCTATAGGTTGTGCCAAGGTCTATGCCAATGGCCTTGCCTTCAGTTTTCGCTGCCATCGTAGAGAGTTCAGGCTCTCAAATCAACCCTTTTGCTGATTTACTGATATGTTAGAAGGTGCTTGATAACAAGTGAGTATCAGCGCTGTGCTCTGACAGAATTTTCTCACGGAAAACGATTAATTGTTTGGGTGGATGTTCAGGGGCATATATAAACAGAGATGGAAGTTGGAAGACGGCGTGAAGAGAAATATCCAGAGGAAACGGGGACTTGTAGCATTCAAAGACGAAAGCACTAACCAGACAGTTCTGGAGAACTGGGGAAGCGTCACTTGACATAGTTGGAAGTCGAATACTGGAACACGTGGATTATCTGCGCCGTCTCTAGACTTCGCTAGAATGATCTTTTGCTTTCCCATGCTTTACAACTGTGAAATTTGGACAAGAAAGTTTTCTTACAAATATTCTGACATTTTCTATTTTGACTTAGAATCAGAGTTGCTAAAACATGATGACTCAACATCAATTATAATGTTTTAAGAAATGCTTTTTTATTGTAGATTATTAAAAATTTTAAATTATTATTTGTCTATTTTATATAATAAAAATGTACTTCAAGTAATAATTTATTTTTAATCATATTAAATTGTGATATAAATGAATTATGAAGTCTTATATGTAATGATTGGTTCTATGATGATTTTTATTGAAATAATGTTACAACAAAAAAGTATTATTTTAAATAACTTAAAAGTCATAAGAATTATTTTTGAAAAATAAGTTAAATTGATATTGAATACTACCTTAGTCTAGGGATGGTTAACTCGGGACAAAAGCCTAAGGCCCAATTGGGCCATATGAGTCGAGTCTAAGGCCCGCACTCCAGGACTAACCCAACTTTTTTTATTTTTTGAAAGTTTTAAAAGAACTCTATTTAATAAAAAATTTAAAGTGATTAATTTAATTAATTGAAATTCCGAATTTCAATTGATTAATAAAAATTGAGATTTTATCAAAATGAATATATAAAACACACATATATAGATCAAACAAATAAGATAAATCATGAAATTGGATACATTAATAAAGGAGGATATGATTACAAGAAATTAAAAAAAGATTATAATTAAAGTGATCAATTCAATTAAATAAAATTGAAAATTTCAATTGATTAATAAATTGAGATTTTTTAGTAAATAAATATATATAAGGTACATATATTTAATCAAATGAATAAGATTAAATCAACTTTATTAATGAAGAAGGACAAGATTATAGGAAATTAAAGAAAAATACTGTAATTTAAAGCGATCAACTCAATTAATTAAAGTTACAAAATTCAGTTGATTGATAAAAATTAAGATTTTATAATGAATGAATATATAAAACATACATATATTGATCAAATGAATAAGATGAAACTAAATTTATTAATAAAAAATATAAGATTAGAAGAAATTAAAGAAAAAGATTATAATTAAAGTGATCATTTCAATTAAATAAAGCTACGAATTTCAATTAATTAACAAAATTGAGCTTTTGTAATGAATAAATATATAAAACATATATATATTGGTCAAATGAATAAAATCAAACTAACTTCATTAATGAAGAATGATAGGATTATATGAAAGGAAAGGAAAAAATTATAATTAGATTTATCAATTCAATTAATTAAAGTTATGAATAAAATTTATTAATTGATGACATAATTTACAAAAATGATTATAAAATTTTTTTAAATGATATAATTTACAAAATCAAGATAAAAATCAATAAATAATGTTATGGACTGGGAGTCTAGGATTGTGATAGACTGCGAGTAGACTATGGAGACTAAAGACTAGAGAGAGTGGAGGCTAGAGAAGTTAAGAGATTAGTTAATCATTGTAAGCATGATCGTCAATAATTTATATCACTTCTTCACTATGTAGAAATATTATATTTAATACTATACTAGTAAAATTAAAGGAATATTAAGCACAATGTAGTAATTAATTATAAATAATTAAATATACCTTTATCATCGAATATTTTATTAAGATAATGTTTTCTTGATTAATGAGTATAAGTATGTATATGACTAGTCATCTCTGCATCAGTAATTATTGCCGTATTAATATACAAATTAAAAAATAATATAAGGTAAGATAATACAAAAAAGACAAAATTGGTATATCAAAAAGAAAAGAGTTTACCTTCAATATCTTCATCATCTAACCAATTTTGAGCACATATAAAGGCTTCCAACTAACAAGGATGAAGTTGTCACGATGAGGACTAATAACTTGACCACCGGTTGAAATTTGTAACTTTAATTAATTGAACTGATCACTTTAGTTATAATATTTTCTTTCATTTCCTATAATCTTGTCCTCGTTCACTAATGAATTTGGTTTAATCTTATTCATTTGATCAAATATATGTACATTATATATAAATTATTCATTATAAAATCTCAATTTTGATTAATCAATTGAAATTCGTAACTTTAATTAATTAAATCAATCACTTTAATTATTTTTTCATTTCTTATAATTATATCATCTTTTATTAAAATCAATCAAAATTTGTAACTTTAATTAATTGAATCTACATGCTCTTGAATTCAATCACTATATAGCACATTATTTATAAATTAACCCCTTTCGTCTTATTTCTCAAGTCCAGCACATATAAGATTGCAACAACATGTCCAGCTATATATCAACAAGAATTCAGCTTCTCCATCATCTATTCTTTTAGAACCCGAATAACCTCAGTGGAATCAAACATCAATAAGATAAACTTTTCTTTATCTCACACATAGTGTTAAATAATAGTGCAAAATTGGATATTTTGTTTCCTAAAACAATCCAATCACAACATAAAATAATTCCAACTTCCCACAAAGTTCTCTAGCCAAGTCTCATTAGACTTTTGTATAAATACAAATGTACTGAGAATCTCTTTGTCTCGGTCTGATAAACACATAACATTTTGGATTGTCGGCTCTAACATGTTGAAGGTTGAGATCCATCTAGTTGAACATTCTAAAACCATCTTCTTCGTACTCATAATATATAGCCATCATGCAGTTTCTTTAAATTTCTCATCTCTCTTAGGTGTTGCACTCTAATATACTATTATATTCTAAATTGAATCTACTGCTTCCCTTATCATATCCAACTCATCCTTCACAATCAAATTTATAATATGTCAAAGTAACGCATGTGGAATAACCTTCCATCAACCAACCAGCTCCCAGCCTGTATCTTATTCTTTAACTTTTCAATCATAACATCATTCATGCTATAATTGTTTACCATTATGGTGGATAATTTGGTATTGATGTTACAATCTATCAAATAGTCTCCCAATATGGTTGTCAACCTTTCACTTGTATATGGTACCGACACTTAAATGAGCCTATCATATACAAATATAACCAACATCAATTATAATATAATGAAAAAGTAATTGCTAACAATATTAAAGAATACAAAATACCTCAAATTTTTATTATATAAAGTTTAGTCATTATCAACATAATGTATTATCACCGCCATATAACACTTCTTTTGGTTATCGATTGTCTACATGTCTATTGTAATGACAATTTATTCTTTAGTACTCGATAAAGTTCTTAAATTTTGTTCTTGTTATCTTCATCATGTCCTTCTTCAACGTATTCCTAGTTAGAAACTTAAAGGTTGGTTACAGTGAATTGCAAAATATTTTGAATCTTTTGGTATCAACTATAAATAATGGATGTTCATCTTCAATTACTATAATAGCAATAAAAAATCTTGATCTATTATTGTTATAAGATAGAAATTTCATACTTTCCTCTCAAATACCATATTTTTTTCTACTACATGAATCTACATATCTATTTAAATGAGAGGTTTCACCTTTTGAATTTCTAACCAACATCTTCTGACAATATTTACATTCGACCTTTTCTACTTCATCCATTGATCAAGTCTTATTGAAGTGATTTCAAACTTTATTTTTCAATTACCTTGGAGTTGGACTTCTATCTTCACTTAGAATGAGAATAAAAATTTCTATTTCTATTATTGTTACTGGATTACTACTCTCCACTAAAGGAATATGCTCATCCATCTGAAATAATCAACATATAAATATATATGTTATTTATAATCATAATTGATAATTCATAAACATGGGAGTTAATAGAAGAACCTAAATCATAATCATAAATTTAAAGTTTATCAATTAGTGACTTACCCGATCACATATAAGGGTATGTGACAGTGTAAATCACTGAGATCATGTTACACAACATACACGAGTATACATACGCGTGTATATGTTTTTGCGGACTTACACGATCACGTACCATGAAATTCACAATCTCATAATGATTTACATATTCATATACATTCCTGTGTGTACGTAATTGTGTAAGTCTGCGAAATTCACAGTCTCACAATGAATTACACGTTCATATACATAGATGTGTAGATGACCATGTAAGTCTATGAAAATATCTCCCCGATGACAACAATACTAAAAATTTCAATATTTTACAAATTCAATATTCAATCAAAACTAGAATACAATGAAGAAATTTTACCTTGGCAGTCGAGCGACGAAGAAGCAAAAAAACACTACAGTGGAAAAGTCAGGCAACAGAGCAGAGAGTTGAAGGGGCTATTGGAAGGACAGTGAGGCTGTTGGGCCCCGAAATTTTTTTTATTTATGGATTTATTTAATTATTCGCTTACTTTAATTATTTTCATTTTTGCTTTAATTGATTTAATTATGTGTTT
>JAOSBK010000005.1:7098531-7108901 GCA_027568895.1 Erythroxylum shatona | reverse complement strand
AGCTGAGAGAAGTTTTTCAAAGTTAAAATTATTGAAAACCTACTTGAGGTCATCAATGTCACAAGAAAGGTTGAATGATTTAGCTATGTTATGTATTGAAAAGGATATGTTGGACAATATTGATCTTGATAATATTATTAATAATTTTGCATCTAGAAATGTACGGAAAAATTGTTTTTCATAAATCATGATTCTTTGTGTATTTGTTAGTGTTGTGATCATTTAATATTTAGTTGATTATGTAAACTTATAAATTGAATCATTTATATTTCATACAAATATGTAAACTTACGTATATTGTCAATTTATTGGGGCCTTCTTTTAATTTTGCCTAAAGCTTATAAAACTATAGGAACGACCCTGTATAATAAAGGTGTTGACAGTTTCTTAGCTCCTCTCTATCTACACGTTTTTTGCGGTTAGAATCATCAAACCTTATCACAACCCAGGCATAGCCTTGACCTGCCGTCCCTCCTGTCATCAAAATTTAGTGATATTCCTCCACAAATGTATTTTACCTTATTTAATGGTCTTTTAATGAGTGCCGAGAGGATTTAAAAGAGCATAAACTTTGTGAAATTATGGTCAAAGCTCTCTTTACCAAAACTTTCCCTCAAAGAGAATGAATAGTGTGTAGGCCAAGCCCAATTACATAGGGGGTCTAGGTGAGCTAAATCCAAAACAGAAAGAAACCAGACTCCAGAACTCTCTAGTTTTTGGATCCCTCCATGCTTTTCTTAGAGCCATCTCCATTTCTCTCCACCTAGTTGCTTCTACCACTCTCTCCTTTTCTCTATACACTTCTGTTGTCTCCTAAAGACCCCTATATATGTCTACCTCAAACACAAATCATACATCTCAAATTTCAGACAACAAAGCATTTTTCACAAAAAAGATAGAAAACACACACAGTTTCTCCAACCAATCACAACTTCTGATTCTTGTTCTCTGTGATTGCTCAAAACCACCTGCTTCTAATAACAGTTTTAAGTTGCTATATTTCATCCAATGGCATCAAACAAGGCTATCGGCATCGACTTAGGCACAACCTATAGCTGTGTGGGTGTGTGGCAAAACGATCGTGTAGAGATCATAGCAAATGATCAAGGCAACAGGACAACACCGTCCTACGTTGCCTTTACTGACACAGAACGTCTCATCGGCGATGCAGCCAAGAACCAAGTTGCAATGAATCCTCCCAACACCGTTTTCGACGCCAAACGTCTCATCGGCAGGCGGTTCTCTGACCCTTCTGTGCAGAGCGACATGAAACACTGGCCTTTCAAAGTTGTTTCAGGCCCTGGTGACAAGCCAATGATCGTGGTTACGTACAAAGGTGAAGAGAAGCAATTTTCTCCTGAAGAAATCTCTTCCATGGTGTTGACCAAAATGAAGGAGATTGCGGAAGCTTATCTGGGTCAGGCCGTGAAGAACTCCGTGATCACTGTGCCTGCATACTTCAACGACTCGCAACGACAGGCTACCAAGGACGCTGGTGCTATTGCTGGATTGAATGTGATGAGAATCATCAATGAACCTACTGCTGCCGCTATAGCCTATGGTTTGGACAAGAAAGCTTCCAAGAAAGGTGAGCAGAATGTTCTTATATTTGATCTCGGTGGAGGGACTTTTGATGTTTCTCTGTTGACAATCGAAGAGGGTATCTTCGAAGTGAAAGCCACAGCCGGCGACACCCATCTTGGTGGTGAGGACTTTGATAATAGGCTTGTTAACCATTTCGCCGCGGAGTTTAAGAGAAAGCATAAGAAGGATATCAGCATCAATGCCAGGGCTTTGAGGAGGTTGAGGACTGCTTGTGAGAGGGCCAAAAGGACTTTGTCTTCGACCACTCAGACTACTATAGAAATTGATTCGCTCTATGAAGGTATTGACTTCTACGCGACTATTACCAGAGCGAGGTTTGAAGAATTGAACATGGACTTATTCAGAAAGTGCATGGAACCAGTGGAGAAATGCCTCCGAGACGCTAAGATTGATAAGAGTCATGTCCATGAGGTTGTTCTTGTTGGTGGATCAACAAGAATTCCCAAAGTGCAGCAACTTTTGCAGGACTTCTTCAATGGGAAAGAGCTCTGCAAGAGCATAAACCCTGACGAAGCTGTTGCATATGGAGCTGCTGTCCAAGCTGCGATTTTGGTAGGAGAAGGAAATGAAAAGGTTCAAGATTTGTTACTCCTGGATGTTACTCCACTTAGCCTTGGTATTGAAACAGCCGGTGGCGTCATGACAGTGTTGATTCCAAGGAACACTACTATTCCTACGAAGAAAGAACAAGTCTTCTCAACTTATTCAGATAACCAAACCAGTGTGCTTATTCAGGTATATGAAGGTGAAAGAGCTAAAACAAAGGACAACAATCTGCTTGGTACTTTCGAGCTTAAGGGCATCCCTCCAGCTCCAAGAGGCGTTCCTCAGATCAATGTCTGCTTCGACATTGATGCCAATGGTATCTTAAACGTGTCTGCAGAGGACAAAACCGCTGGAGTTAAGAACAAGATTACAATCACCAATGACAAAGGACGATTGAGTAAGGAAGACATTGAGAGGATGGTGCAAGAGGCAGAAAAGTACAAGGCAGAGGATGAACAAGTCAAGAAGAAAGTGGAAGCCAAAAATGGTCTTGAGAACTACGCTTACAATATGAGGAACACGGTGAAAGACGAGAAGATTGCAGGCAAATTGGATCCTTCTGACAAGCAAAAAATTGAGAAGGCAGTTGATGATACAATTGAGTGGTTGGACAGGAACCAATTGGCTGAGATTGATGAGTTTGAGGACAAATTGAAGGAATTGGAGGGTTTGTGCAATCCAATAATTTCAAAGATGTATCAAGGTGCTGGACCTGGAGCTGACATTCCAATGGGTGGTGATGCCCAGATGCCAGGAGGCGGTTACGGCAAAGCCAGCAGCGGTGGCGCTGGAGCTGGACCAAAGATTGAGGAGGTTGATTGAAGCTTCAAGACTAGTACCTGAGGATGTTCTCTGTTGGCTTTCTTTCTTGTTATTGTAATCTGTTTTCTGCAATGTCTTTTATATACCCAGTATGGAGTCATGTCCTATAATTTGTCCATTGTAATTCTTTCACTGAAGAAATTAAAGAGGTTTTCTTTATTTTTTGGTCTCTTTTCTTCATTTATCCTTGTAGTTCAGCAAGTTTTGTCGGATTTTGAGTTTGACCAATATGAATTTTGAATTTGCATCCATCAATTTAATGTGACATAGGCCAAACTCAAAGGCTAAAAGCACAGAACAAACTGATTCCGTCTACAAACTGAAGTCAGGCCTTTTGTTCAGGACTGATCACAGATTGGCCTCTGCTTCAAGCAAATCCGTATTCTGTTCTTGCAAAGTTTACCCTTCATGTTTGGAGCTAAGCCTTTTTGTATCAGTGCTAGACTTAGGCAATTCCAAGACTTCAGGTTAAAAAGAAAATGAGGGGCATCTAATTCTTATGCGTCTCCCTAGGTAAGCAGCATCACAAGCTACAGCAGACTTCTTATTGGACCTTAGGACCCATTAGAGATTTCCAAAACTGTTGTTGTGCTTTAATTTCTTCTTCCTTTCACCTGATGACAGTAGTTTTCAACTTTTAGTATCAGAGAACATAAAGATGTGGCATTCACATAACAAAGATACGGTGAAAGAATCCATCTAGTTAATTGTTCAGTTCGAGCACGTTCATCTCGAGGTCGGCCTAACTTGAAAACTTTTAGGCATCAGAAATTGAGCTACTTGCATGATGCAAGTAGCTTGCATCATTTATGCTCATGCAAGTAGCTTGCATCATTTATGCCCATTCCAACTGGTCACGTGTCCATATGAATTGGCAGCATCTGGTTAAAAAGAGATTGGATTAGATACGGTGACTTTGCTCCTCTTTAACGCCACTACTAACTAAGCATCCCCTTTCGATAAAGATTATGGCTGACACTTCGTATTATCCCACTATATAAATTTCTTGTTTCTTGAATTTCTACCCAATACAACACCTTCTTAGCTCTCCCAAGGGTCATCCCCTAGCCTGCAACATCCCCCCTCCTCCAATTCTAAGCTCTCAACTTTCCAGGGAGAGAAGGAGGAAAATCCAAGGTAAAGTAAGGCAGGACATGAAGTTCTGGACTCTTGCATGGTTCGTCTTGATCTTATTTACCCTGTCAAAAGTGGCTCTTGGAGAATATTTCAACCTTTCAAGTCCTGTTATGGAAGCAAAGTTTCAGGGTACGAAGAGATTTTTATGTTCAATTCCTTTCTCTTTTTGTTTTATTTTTTTTTTTACAATTTGAAGTCATTAAGATGCAGGTCTAAATGTCAATGGAGCAACCATTGGAGGAGTAGAATCCAAGGAGAAGTACAAAATCTTGCACTCTGTAAAGGAGGGACGTAAAGCCAGAGGAACTTATGGTAGTGCAAATATTAACCATGACAAGCCTCGTTCAGCTAACAAAGGTGCTACTCCAGTTTCTGCATGGCCCTCCATTGTTGTTTCAATTTGCATTGCGCTTGGTGTGATCTTAGCTTCGGCTTCCATATTTCCACTACCAGCATTCTAGGCATATGGATATCAGATTTGTAATGAAAGCCAGGAGAAGTTAGTCTCCTAATTGACAATGGTTCTCACGTCTTCTAATGGTATCTCAAGCTTCCATATATTTCCCCCTCAATCAGGGAACAGAAGTATTTGGTTACTGTGTGTGGCTTAGGATGAAGCTGTATTTCATGTCCTTTTGTTCTTTTGGTGATTGTTTCCTATGTAAATGTGAAAAATTGAAAATAAGACACATTACGGTTGTGAAATACACGATCTATTTGTAATCAATATGATGTGAATTATTTATGCAGGAGCTTGGTACGGTGGCCTAAGCTCTGAAATACATTATTCTTCCTTAATACCCCAATTTCTACTTGCATTGCCGGAGGTTTTCACTGTATCAATTTCTCCTCATGTAATTCGTATTAAGCGTATACTGGGAGTGATTGCTCCGCGGAGGATGTCAAAGCAAACTCTCCATTCTTAAGATAACAAACAAAATAACCAAAAGCTTGTTGATGGAGTGATGTTTTCAAAGTTAGAAGTTTGAAGAAACGTAGCTAATAGTTTCTTGTAAGAATGAGATACCAATCCCACGTTATTGGATCAATCGTAAGAAGTGCTGAAGTTGTAGTAAACTAGTCTGCAACACTATCAAGAAATCAAACAACATAATCAACATTGATTGTTAGCTCTTTAGACAAAGTTGTTTTTTTCCTTTGTCAAAGTTCTTCGGGTACAGAGCATTATTGGAGAGCGGTTTTGTCATTGAAACATTTCCTTACAGAAACAATATGTAAGAACAAATACTAAGAAAAGAAGTATTTGGCAATAAGATAAGAGGGCCGTTATCAGCTTAAATCTCGTATATGAACTTGTCAAAAAGCTTCATGTGCTCAGACTGCAAAGCAATGGCTACCGATAAACTCCCATCATTTGTTGGACTTGGCAAAACGAAGGATAAACCCTCGAAAGGAATTCCTCCAGGGCCCATAAAAATGGGTCTTCCCCATCCAAAATCGGCGTCATGAATAGGCAACCTCACCCAACTTGTGATCCCAAGATTCGGGTTCTTGAAAGTATGAGCACCGCGAACGAGGGCTGACAAATCAGGCTGAAGCTCCAAGTAATCAAGGGCTGACCTTAGATAATCATTGTCCATCCCAACCAAGCCATCATGAATTCTCCCTGCGGCGAACCATGTGGGCTTTGATTGAAGATCTCTGGCCACCGCCACAGGCGTCGTCGTGAAGATCACGTTACCAAAATAGCCAGTTGGGAGTGGTGGCTGCAACCTCGACCTGCCATCAGTGGCTATGTACAATTTGGTTTCTTGGTCATCGGGAAGTTCACGAGCCTTGCACACACATCTCCACACATGACCAGCCAACATCTCGTATGAGCTGTATGCAACTGTGTTGCCATCTTCTTTAGCTTTGGCTTTGAGGGCGTTGAGCTGTGCTCTTGTTAACTTAAACATAGACACGGTTGTGGTGTCATGTTTTGAGGTCTCTGGTGGCGATTTCAGTGCCGGTGGTGGCTGGTACTCGATGTGGTGGAATGCTGGTGTTGGTGGGTCTCTAGCACGGAGGAGTGTCCGGTCGATGAAAGGTGGAATTGTTAGGTCGAGACCTCGAGCCATGTCTGACCAGTTGTTCACGAAATGAAGACCAGAGCATCCATCTGCTACGTGGTGTTGCATGCCCACACCAAGGGAAGCTCCTCCACATTTGAAGTAGGTTACCTGAATAATTACATGCAAATACAAGGGGGTCAGTTTGTCCTTAACATTAAACTGACATCAAACTGAAGGACTTATTTGCAAATATCAGTTGATGCAATACCTGTAAGACCAAGAGTGGATAAGTAGAGATACAGCCGGAGTAATCAACGGTGGGAATAAGCTGCCGGAGCTCCAAAGTTGGCGCAAAATCACCGAATTCGTCAATAACTGAGCTCGTCTCCGCCACCACAAAGAGCACTCCCTCTCCGTTACAGTTAATCTCAATCCGGCCATCCTCGTCCCTCCGCAACCGTCCAGCCATAGGATAGAACGGCACCAGGGCTTTTCCCAGCGCTTCCTTCATGACTTTCGGGTCAAAGAAGTTGGCTGCTCCAGTCGGCCTGTAGAAGTAGACGCTGGGCGTGTGGAAGCGCGGCACCACCAGGTCCACGTTCGAGTTCCAGAGGCCGTAATGCGGTGTCTCCGACGACGGCGGCACAAGTGTTGACTCCTTCACGGTGACTTTCATGTTCTTGATCGATCTGCACCTGAGAAAAGAGCGCCGCCGTGAAATTAATTGCATTCTTATAGAATAAGACTTTTCTAAGCGAGGTCCCACAGTTCCTTCACCAATGGCAAAGAAGGACAAGCGTTGGACCTCATACATTTCACGTGAAAAAACAAATACGTCCATATATGCACAAACCCTCCATTCAAACACATATTTGAAGTAGAATCCATGATGAAAAAGCCAAAAGAATCCCAATTATCATACCACCGAGTACTGATAATTTCAAATTACAAATGTTAATGAAGCTATGATAAAATGGAATATTATGTAACCTCTTTCATATGAAATCGGGTAGGCTCTGAGCATATTGATCTTAAATTTTGAGGGGACGACCATTCTGCTAGAGTAGGGTTCAGTTCTACAAATGTTAATGAAATCCGACAAGACAGACAACCTTGAACAACAAAAGTGTCCTTTTTTTTCAGAAACATCCTGCTTTTTAGTTTCTCATCGCTTGTAATATAATTCATTCAAAACAACAAAACAAAAGTGCAAGTTGGTCGTGAATCAGTTCTCTTCCTACCAACAGACACTCGTGAAAAGCATTTCTCTATTGAAAACTTGAAATAGAACATCGAAGAGTTACATATGAATCGTATCTATAACAACAAAACTAACCAAAAGATGAGTAACAGAAGCTTACCTGGAAAATTTCAGAGAGAATTGGTGTGGGCTTACGGAGTAAACCTGAAAACTTAGGAAGCCACGTTTTGGTGGGGGTGCGTTGAAACCAACTAAATGAGATATCTTATTGATTTGTGTTATACATATATATATATACACACAGAGGGTGTGCAATGGAATACATATAAGGTGGTATAAGGTTGTGTTGGAGTGGGGACTGAGCCATTCACCTACTCCTACCAGCTGACATTTACCATTTATCAATATATCTATAATCTCCATCTGGGTCTTGCTTTCGATCGTTTTCTTGAGGCTTAAACCACCAGAAGTGTAGAAAATTAGAGGAACGTGCAAAGACTTTTCAGCCGAGAAAAGTTAGACTAATGTTTGGTGAAGTCCATTATGGCTTGTTTACTAGTTCAAGACTGACACCTACTTTCCCTTTTCGTGTTGTCTCTTTCCTTTTTTTTCTTTGAGAAATTAAATAATTTTATTAAAAATTAGAGAAGATATCAATATTGGACTGTGATAATATATCCTTGAATGTGATGTAAATGTGAATACATTATCGTGGATTGGTTGAGAAAAATAGAGGTGCGAGTGATTATTTTTCTGGACAATATTTTGGCAATATCCGGACCTATAGAGATCCGAATTGAGTAATTTTGGTGTCTATGAATTTCTAAAATTTAGGGGAACATTTTGTGATGAGATTTATGGAATAATACCAGGATTGTCACGAACATGCATTGTACACATTTCAATTCCTGCATGTGCATTATTATACCATTTTGAGTGTACAATTTGTGATATATGTGCATTTTCATTGTTATAGAGGTGCATTTGGAACGTCAACCCACAGACATTACCGAGACTTCCAGGCATTAGCTTCGGAAGCAGTTGGTGAGTAACCTAGACGATTTCTCTTAATTATTAATTGCTTATAACTCTGTGGTGGTTAATGGTGGGTTTATGATTTGTTTTGTGATTGTGGATTCCGGACAGAAGGTCCGATGACTATGTACTAGGGAGTTGTGTTATTGAAGTGTTACTTGTATGTGAATTGGAGACCTACCTACCCATAATGTGATTAATTGTGACATATGCATACTAGAAATTGTAGTGATCGAACGTAGCTCACTCTTATCGTAGGATATGTACCGGAATGACCTGTGGGCGTCCCTGTGTGTACCCTGCGATAAGGGGGTGCTACATATAACCTCTTTCATTCCTTCCGCATAGTCAATTTTGAAAAGGAAGTTGTTGAAGCTGGTGATTAAAATTTCATTAAGACCACAAGCAGCCCAGGATCTAGATAATGCTTGTTGTACTACAAGAAAGGCTGGGCGCTTACCAAGGAACAAAACCAATGAGGGCGGTTTTGTATATGGTCGCACCTTGCTTAGCCAATTCTGGGGGAGGAGTCACAACAATTTGGTTGTCCTTCATTTTCGAAGGATAGTAGGACAAGGAAGTGGCCTGGGATGAAGCATCAAATCCTTCGAAAACATCTACTTTCTAGGTTCTGTGATTTCCAGGTGGTTTCTCCGTCAGGTGTATGTTGGAACTAGGGGCGGGTTTCATATCAGGTTGGGAAGGCAAAGTAGGGGAAAGGGTTCGTGCTAGACCCCGCTTCCAAAATCCAAAATTTAGAATCAGACTCAGAATCAGTACTTGCCCTCAACTATATTATACCTATTTCTGGACATTTAGCAAGACTTCCCTTAGAGAACTCGGGTCAATGTATTCTTTAAACAGTTTGAAAGACCACTTTAAGGTCTACAACTTTCATGCAGACCTCAAAGACAGATTCTACCTTTCGAATGGCCAAAAGTGGAAAAGAAGATAGGTATAGAAGAAGCGAAAAGACAAAAGGAGCAAAAAGACAAAAGATAGAAAAAACACAGAAGGAACGAAAGACAAAAGAAGCGAAAGGCCAAAGGAAACACAGAAGAAGATGACGTCATATAGAAGAAGATGGCATCATCACAAAAGAAGCAAAAGGCAGAAGAAGCGAAATTAAGAAGAAGCAAAAGACAGACGAAGCAAAACTAAGAAGAAGCAAAAGCAGACGAAGCAAAACTAAGAAAAAGCAAAAAGGCAGACGAAGCAAAACTAAGAAGAAGCAAAAAGGCTGAAGAAATGAAACACAGAAGAAACAAAAAACAGAAGGAGCAAAACACAGAAGAAGACGCGTCAGCAAAACATAAAAGAAGACGCGTCAGCAAAACACAAAAGATACAAAAGATAGAACATAAAAAGGCAGATGATATAAAAGGTAGAAGATACAAAACACAGACGATTCAAAAGGCAGAAGATACAAAAGACAAACGATACAAAAGGCAAAAGATATAAAGGGTTGACGATACAAAAGGTAGAAGATACAAAACATAGACGATAAAAAAGGCAGAAGATACAAAACGCAGACGATACAAAAGGCAGAATATACAAAAGGCAGACGATACAAAAGGCAAAAGATACAAAAGGCAAACGATACAAAAAGCAGAAGATACAAAGGGAAGACGATACAAAAGGCAGAAGATACAAAACACAGATGATACAAGAGGCAGAAGATACAAAATGCAGACAATACAAAAGGCAGAAGATACAAAAGGTAGACGATACAAAAGGCAGAAGATACAAACACAGAAGAAAATGACGTCATCACATAGAAGAAGCGAAAAGGCAAAAGATGCATCTGTCCTTAGAGGGACCAAAGTTTTCAGCCAAGAAGTCTAAAAAATTTATACTATATATCGATTCAAAGCTAGAAGGATCAACTACAACTTTGTAGAAGACAAGTTTAACAAATTTTCTGCCTTAATCGATCCCAAATTTGCCCCAAAGTTGATACACGATGTCTACACCTAGAAAACTTGGATTTTTAAAATAAATAACTACAA
>JAOSBK010000005.1:7081298-7095571 GCA_027568895.1 Erythroxylum shatona | reverse complement strand
TCCAAGTTTCCTGATAGAAAAACCATTCAATCCATAAACCTGGAGATTTAGAGCCATTCATACTGAAGACCACCTGATGAATTTCCTAATCTGTAAAATATATTATTAAACTATAAACTTCATGATCAGGAATTCTAGTAGATACAAACTGTCTAAGATCATAATCTATCACAGATGGGAGAGCTTTTGATCCAAACGGTTTGCTGTAGTAATCCAAAGCTTCCTTAGCTAAGTCATCTTATCCAATAATATCCACTTCAGATTCTGTTTTAATATAGCAAATGTTGTTAGTGTTCTTTCGAGCTAACAAAGAATTGAACAAACTTTGTGCATCTATCTCCTTCTTTTAATAAAGAACATTGGTTATCCACTGCTTCTAAGTAATTTTTAAGCACATCCTTCTCTGTTATGGCTAAAGCCCCATCCAAAGGACTCTCTGCCAATGCTTTTTGAATAGAGGAAAGTTTATCCTTAGATATATCAATCTCCTTAGTAAGGTTCTGACCTCTCTTACCATTAAGAAACTTCAACTCCTGTTTAATAGCCTTTAGCTTTTGGACACAAATGTACTGTTTAGTTCCATAACATCCATACTCCAATCCCTTGTCTATTGCCTCTTGAAAACCCTCCATGTTGACCATAAAATTGTTGAATCTGAAAGGATGATGGACTCTGGAGATGGTGAACAAATTCTCAATCTTTATAGGAGTATGATCTGAGATTCAGGGTCTAGGAATTTTGCAGAACTTCTTGAAAAAGAATTTAGCCATTCCACATTAACCAAAACTCTATCCAATTTTTTCCTGATGTGCCAATTAAAGCATTGTTTATTTGTCCAAGTAAACTTAGGACCTTCAGATGTTAGATCTATAAGTCCGACCTTCTGCATACATTCAAACATATCAAGGGAGTAGTTAAAAAGGTTACAATTGCCTTCGGCCTCTGATCTGAACAAAGTAGTATTAAAATCCCTGCATACAACCTAAGGGGAATTTACTGAAGACTTGATCTTTCTTAGGAAACTCCAGAGTTCAATTCTTTAGAATATAGTGTTGAATCCATAGACAAAAGTAGCTAATATCCAAGAATTTTTCATTTTGAAATAAATCTTAGAGTGAATATGCTACTAACTAGATTCCAGAACTTCTAGTTTCAGATGATAACCATCATAAGCTATTATAATCCTTCTATATGCATGACTTTGATGATTTGTAATGAATTGCTACCTAGACAAACTTTTTTATTCAGATTAGCTTTTCTAATTTTAGTCTCTAGCATACAAAAAAACCCAAGGCTATTCCTTTAACACAAAACCCTTTAAAGCATTCAACTTTATAGGATTATTTATTCCACACACATTCTATACAATCAAAGTCATAATCAAATAACTTTCCCTTTGGAGCTTTTCCTATTGCTCCTACAACTTTTCCTAGAGGTGACTTGCTCAAATTGCTCCTCTTGATTATTACCATTATGGAAATTAGCCTTTGATAGACTTTGTTCATTATGTTGCACATCCAAAGATTCTTTCATTTTGAATTGTACCACAAGATTCCTGAACTTTTCCTCCCTTATAGTATTCTTCTGGTTGATTACGAAAAACTTTTATCATCTGATCTGATTTAGTTTTATTGCCCTTTGGAATGTCCTCCCTTTTTTTAGGGGAGACTTTTACTGTCTAAATCATTTCTTGGTTTTTTTGATTTCTTTTGGATTATTTTTTGCTACACCCATCACTTCCCAATAGTCACCTTTTAAAAAGACCCTACCCGTCGGTTTCCATTCATTGCCTTAAGCTTTAAGAGACGGTTTCCATTAGTACGTCACCAAGACTTTGTCTTCTCTAAGAGAGTTTACATCCGCCAACCTTAGAATAGGGATACTATCCTTTATTTCCTTAGACATATCTATGCTCACACATAATCTAGCAAATCCAACTCTTTTCCTCAGAGCATTATTCTCATCCATGTAGATAGGTTTTCCCAAGTACTTCACGAGCATACTCAACCCCTTTGTAGTCTAATATTCCAATGGAATATTGTGAATGTTCACCCATAGGGGAATATTCTTTGTTCTAATTTTTTCAAGCTCCATCCCTGGTTGTCAATTTTGGAGAAAAAGTGGAAGCTGAGAGACATGTCAGGGGCCCTCTTCTATTACCTTTTGATCCTCCGATTTGGAAGAAAAGGTAAAGATTATATTGTCTTCTTCAATAAGCATAATCTCGATTAGACCTCTTCCTTTCCAATTTCTCAAAGCCCACACCTGTATAATCGAAAATGCAAACTTTTTTTTCCATGAAAAATTCCACAAGTATAGTTTCCTATGTCTTAGCTTCCTGTTGTAAAACATCTAGGTTAGGAGCCACCATTAGCTTACCATCAACCTCTATTGGAGGGTTGAATACCAAAGAGGAGTCAGAGCTGTCTCCAACCACTAATTTCCAAGTTTTCCTAGGTCCTTGAACAGATCCTACCTCAGTAGAAATAAATCCCTTAGGAGAAGCAGCCATGCATAGTAGGGATTGAGATAAATGTTGAAAAGGATGGGGAAGAAGGGAGTGGTGCAGAAGGTTTAGAAGAGGAGGGACGGGTGGAGTTAGGGTTAGGGTTAGGATTAGAGGATATGGTTTGTTTATTGGTTGAAAGAAGAGTTGGAAATTGTGTGTCCATTTATGTTTGGTAACTAAAAATTCTAGTTTTTTGTAGTTTTAAGCAAGAGATCTGAAGGCTAGAGTTGAGCTAAATTTTTCTGGAGTTTGGAGAGATGACAACAACTGTTGTTGCTATGCAGTTTAGGGGAAGGGATGGCAATGGCGTGAGAGGGAGGGACAGAATGTGGGTGAGATGGAGGCGATGGTAGAGGTCTGGTTGTTTGTAAGTTGAGATCTGAGGTAAGGTTTCTTTGTGGGGTTTGAGTTTGACTGATTTGTGATTCTATCTGGAGGAAGGAATGGCAATTGTTAGGGAAAAAGGGTGAGAGGGATGGATGGAAGCAGTGGCCGAGGTCAAGAGGTGGAAAGATCATGGCGGAGGGCTGATGCACTTTTCAGACAATTTAGAGTCTTGACTCTGTGTTGTCTCTTTTAGCGTTGATTCCTGAATTTTAAATTTAAAATTAAATACTAAAACATTTTTAGAATATTTTTATTTTTCCAAATTATTTTGATAGAATTTATTATGAAAATTAAGTTAAATTAGTTGTACAATTTATACTAAAATAACCACAAAATTTTAATAAAGTTTTAATGTTATAAAACTTTCTATTAATTTTAAATTATAAGACATTTTAAAGATAAATAAAATAAAATTTTATTATTATTCTCACTTTCTTCCATTGATTTTTTGTTTTGGACATGGATAGATATGATTTCACGAAGTTTTATGTTTCTCTAAAAACTTCTAACTTCCTTGTATAAGCTAAGTACAAGCATGTAACATCGACTCTGGGGAGGGGCAGGCAAGACACCTGCCTAGAGCCCATCAATAAAAGGGCCCCCCTCTTGGCTTGGATTTGTATGACGACCTGTACTGCTTCTCCTATGTTATTTTCTTGAACAAATCTATTATTTAGTTAATATTTTACTTCAATTAATACGAAAAGTATCCCCTCTTGGAAGCCATGTCCTCCCTTGCATTATTACAAATTTACAACTCATTTTGAATTATAACGTTAACTAACTTATAACGTTATCATAAGTTAACATTAAATTTTAAAGTTAATGTTAACTTATGATAGTTATAAATAGATTTGAAGAATTTAGGTGTATTTTTACCCTCTGATTTTTTTTTTATTTTCATCAATATATGCATCTAAGATACTCCAACTTAAAAATTGAAAGAATTTTTTTTTACAATTTTGTCTTTTAAGTTCCGAGTGTAATTTAAAGTTAAAGTAAAGTTTCTTATTTTTAATTTATTTTAAGCTTGTTAAATATTTGAATACGTTATAATTAATTTGTAATTTATCATTAACGTGGGCATTATATCAGCATTTTAAATCATAACATTAATATTAACTGATATTGTATTTATTTTTGTTTTTCCTTTTTCCTTTTTAGATTATTTATTATTTATAAAAATAATTTAATATCTATAAAAAATTTAATTTTTGTAATTATAATTTTCATTATACTTTGACACAAGTAATGTAATAATTGTTGGATTTATGTTCTTGTAGAGTTCACATAAGTTTAGTGATAATATGACTAAATTGAGTAATTTAAGTTACTCAATTCAAAAATTACATAAATGGTTTCCTTTATTATAAAAATACGTATGAATTATGATTCTATTAAACATGTTTTGATTCTATTAGCTGTTGTAGATATAGCAATTGCTTCGTTCAAGAATAAATTTGAACAACTAACATTTTTTAATTTTTATTTGATTCAAAGAAGTTGAGGTCATTGCATGGTAATGAATTAAGAGAATGTTACACTAATTTTATAACGACTTTTTCTCATGATAATGTGTCAGATGTGGATTTTGAATTAAAAGTGCTGCAGGTGACTTTGTCAAATAAGTTAGTGTCATCAGTTAAAATTTTAAAATTTATTAAAACTGCAGATTGTTATCTAAATATTTCAATTGCTTATCGAATTCTATTGATTATACTTGTGACTATAGCATCACCTGAGAGAAGTTTTTCAAAGTTAAAATTATTGAAAACCTACTTGAAGTCATCAATGTCACAAGAAAGGCTAAATGGTTTAGCTTTGTTATGTATTAAGAATGACATGTTACATAATATTGATCTTGATAATATTATTAATGATTTTGCATCTAGAAATACATAAAGAAATTGTTTTTCATAAATTGAGTCATTTATGTTTCATACAAACATGTAAAAACTTTAAGTTTACATGTTTGTATATTGTCGATTTATTAGGACAATTTCTTTTATTTCACTTAGGGCCTCTAAAACCATAGGAACAACCCTGCAAGCATGATTTTGCTTTTAATAGTAAGCCAAAAAATAAAGAAAAACCAAAAGACCATGCTGATGAAAATCTATCGAAAATCATTAATCACTTCAAAGTGTGACGCTTATTTGTTTTCATATTGGACATATGATATATCCTACGAGGTTACAATATAAGTATGTATACACTGATATTAGAAATATCTAGTATGTTATGTAACCTGTTGTCCTACACATAAAAATTAATGTAAAATATATATCTTATGTTGTGAATGTAAATATAATACTCTTATAAATCTCTTGTTTTTTTTTTCTTTTTACCATTATGTCTCGTAATGATAAGTTGTTCTTTTATGACCAAAAAAATTATAAACTTAAGTCACGGAAACAATTTATTTATAAAGAATAAGGAGAAAAATGCGGATAATTGATTTTATATTGAAAAAATGAAGGGAGTAGTAGTTTCGCAAATTTTCCTGTTTGTTTATAGCAAGCAAAAAATTAGAAAAATTAAGAGAACTAAAAATAAATCAACACCGAAAATTTAGTAATGCAGTTCAAGTTCAACACACCTTGTTTATGTCTGCGGGACCCTTACCTAACTTAATAACTTTCACCGAAGTATAATCGATTTACCCTAGGCTTTATTGAATCGATACCACTTGACTCTTGGTACTATCTCTCAACCTCACTTCTCGTGAAAGAATTTCACATCCAATAGTACGACCGCTTCGTAATTAAACAACAATTAATAAAAAATAACTCAAGTATTTAATCAACTAATAATTGAACAACAATATACTTGAGACAAAAGCAAGACTTCCCTATGATTTTTTATCTTCTCAAAATAATTCATCTGAAACTCTGCACCATAGCCAACTCTTTCTTCACAAAAGTATGTCGCAGTGTTTCTTCAATTGAATAACCAGTGCCCACTTCACTGTAGACAATATTCACTATTTTATAAATTCATACCTACAGCCACACTTCATGAAACCTAGAGATTCACTTCAATTCACTCTAAATAGGAAAAACGTCTGCGACATCAACACATGTTCACTCACCCATTGCACTATTTTAATCTTCACTCACCCATTGCACACTTCAATTTATGCACACCCACTACACTCTTTTTCTTTCAAGAACGCCCGCTGCATACTTCAATTTACGCACACCCACTGCACTCTTTTTCTTTCATGAACACCCACGTCCACTGCACTGTTTTCTTTTTCAAGAACACCTACGTCCACTACACTCCTCAACTATAAGTAAGAACACCCAAACGACTTTTGAACTCCACTGCCGTAAAAAAATCTGCACATATAACTGTATTTTTCCGATAACAATTAACACACCATCCATCATTGTAATTCCATGCCTATATGAGATTTGCTTCAACTCTAGGTAGAGAAGTGCACATGCACTCAAACAAGGAAAATTCTATTTCAGCCACACAACCAAACAACATCCAAGTCACTTTGTTTTCTTCTATCCATAAAATTTACAAATCCACCTAAAACATAATTCAATTACCAACATGATAATAGACTTCAATCCAAGATAGGATTCTACCACAACTACAAGATCATCCATATAGCTTTTGAACCAAGTCATTATCTAATTAATATCTTATATGGTCAATTAATAAATAATGCCAAATTTAGTTATTTAGATATATAACATATATCCTAACATATTTATACGTATAAAATCAGTTATTTGTTTCTATATGATAGATTGTTTTTGTTTATTGTTTTGTGCTTTAGAACATTTCAACTCTCAAGCTGGCAGAATTATTTCGCTTGCATACTATTCGAAACTAACTAAAATGGTATTGTTCCCCAGAGCATGATAGGTCCGCTTACTGAATTAATTAGCCGTCAAATTGGTTTTCTATTGAATTATATGGATAGAGTTATAAATGCACATCCTTAGTCAAATTAATTCTTATTTCAGCTTCATACAGATTGTTTTGTGTGAAAGTCAACCGATTCAATTCAACATAATCTTCAATTTATATACCTTGTACACGCACATGAAGCCCCTCGTTGTGATTATCACTTACCATAAACTACTTCCTAAGATTTCTTTAGCTCCTCAATTCCAAACCAAACTTCAGAATCGATAACTATATATATGTTTCATGCAAAATAAACTGTTACTAATCTGTAATACACATTTTTTTTTTCAAAGTTCGTTTTTAATTTATGGTTTAAATGTACTAGTTTTAATACTCCACCTGATTCTATCGAGCAAGTCAACAGAATATTTTTGGTAAACTATTACGTTAACTAGGAGTTGTTCATCATACATTATTTGGATGCAACTGTGAAAGACGCAATTATTACTCATTAATCAAATATGGAGAATCCTTACCAGCCTTAATTTCGATTAAGATTCTGAATTATTAATTGACTAAAACCATCTCGTACAGATACAAGTCTCTTTTCTTAACGTGCACATCTAGAACTGGTTCAATAAACTTTTTCTGTTAGTCGTGGAGGCCTCCAATAATACATCAGTTGTGTTGATTACATTAGTTGAAGTTGAAACTCTGTATTAAATAATTTTATTTATAAAATGCAATAGAGTATGTGAGTTTAACAGCATTGCACATTTTCATTTGCTAAATAATTCAATTAAAATAAAACGTTCGACCTTTGGTGACTACATATGAAAATTGTCCCAAAATTAGGCATAAACTGCTTTAGTAATGATATTATTTAACATCACCAAATCCACGACTTTGGCGACAAACAAAATGTTAATTGAAGTCTACAACAATAACAATTTAGTTAAAATTTAGTTAAAATGTAGGATCTAAAGAGGTTTAGTAATACGCAATCTTACTTTTAATTAGTAGAGAGTATTTCTAATTAATTTAAGTCTAAGTAATATAATTTTCTTAGGACGCAAGATCATTCTAAGAATAGTAACGAGCATATCGCTAATTTGAATTAGTCCAACTTTTGTAATTTGGGGCACAAATCAATTCAAAACTTAGTCAAACTTGAGTTGTGTGGCTTGAATTTGATTAAGTTACACGATTCAAGGTTAAATATGAACTGGATCAAGCTATTTAAAACAACATCGATCATTTGAATCTTTTAGATCAAGTCTCACGTCTCAAATTTAACCTATTAATTTTAAATTGTTTCAAATCAAATTCAACCCACTACAATTCCTATAAGTATTAGTATGACAATTAATCTTAACTTAACGGCCAAAAAGTTGCATATGAACTTTAGCTGAGTTGAATGATCTATGATGGTAGATAGGCCTTCTATCAAAGAAGTGTTACAAAATTTAGAATAACAGAACCCTTTAATATTATTTATCTTGATTACGTAAGTATTAATATAAGAAGTTCTATTTAAATATTATAATTAAAATATTAAAATTGAAAATTAAAATATCACATGCATCAGAAAAGAAAGCATAGAATTCCTAAGAAAAGGTAAATTAGGGCCAATGCATTGATGCCATTCGAATAATTAGCCGATCTATTTGGTGTTCCTTTAATGTGAAGAGTGTCAGAGACTATCACATGGGAGTCTGCCCGGTTGGGTGGGAGGTAGGAGGTTGGTGAGACGGTGACATGGCAATCCCCTGTCCACATTGAAAACGTCACCATCTCTGAGTACATCGTGGACCGGACCCCCGCTCCAGAATCCAGATAACATGACCGACTTGGATCGGTGAGACCAAACGCTTTGATGATGTAGTTTAAAGCAGGGGCTGGGGCTGGCTTAACTAAAATTCATTTAAAAATTTAGAATTTTTATCGATCAATAAATAGGTTTAGTTTTAAAATTTAAATAGAATCTATCATATTTAAATTTGAACCTAATCATAAGTTTATATTTTATAAAAAATTAATAATTATATAAAATACAACGGTGACGTCTTAATATAAATAAATATATGTCTTAACCTATAAAGTAATAAAAATAGTCATAAACTTGATATTAAAAAAATCTAATTTCTTAAATAATATATAATAAATACTAAATCAATTAAATAAATATAATAATATAATTATAAATAATAAAGTATTTATTTAAAAGTTTATTATCATTGAAGATGAATCATTAAAAATATAAACAAGATAAATTAATATTTTTGTTTTATTTCTCAACTATTTATGTGAATATGGGTGACAATTATAAATATTTATAAATGTAAACTCAGAGCATTTTTTATTTTTTACCAATTTCAAAATCTATGATTAGTGCTCGTGGCTCATCTGATAGATAATGCTTTCTAAATAACATCAAACAAAGTTACGCTGCTTATCATATGAAAGATATTTTGATAAATTTAAAAAATAAAGTTTTTCAGCGTGCTTTGTTTGAAAAATCAAACAAATGTTATTTGTGGACAACCAGGGCATTATGCAACAAAGCGCCCGATGTCTGACAGGAAACCATCCCTTCTCTGTTCTATTTTTTATGTACTAATTTTGTTCTGTTTTATTTTAATCATTTATTTTTGTAAGACCGGTTATGAAAAGGATAAGAAACCATCCTCTTAGATTATCTGTCCTATTTTTTATGTACCAATCTTATTCTACAAAAATATTTGGTTGAGATGAAATGCGATAAGGTTGGTGTATGAAAAATGGGACAAAAAATCATGTCCGGGAAACCATATGCAATATGGTAAAATAGATCTAACTCAAAGATAAATAAAGATAATTGAAGTTAAGACTTGGGCATACTAGCTGAGATACAATCCTTTTATCTCTCAATAGGTGTCAGCTCTCAAGGCGTACTTTTTAGTGATCTAAGCTGATAATCTTTCTCGTATAAGTTAAAACTAAAACTCAAATAGACATAGGTTAATGCATATAAAGATAAAGTAAAAAAAAAATCTTATTTTTATCAATTTTTAAGTTTTTATAAAGAATTAAAAAAGTAAATTATGAACTTTTATCATTCTTTCTAAAGTCAAAAATATGTCATATTTTATTTTATTTTATTTTTATAAAATTAAAAATAAATCCTATTTATTATTTATGAAAGGGAGCCCCGGGCAAGTGCCCGGGTCCCTTACCTAGGGCCGACCTTGATGTAGAGCATATTTCTACCTTTGTATGAAAAAAGTAAATTTTTTGATGATTCAAACTTGAGACAAGAGTTCTGCAAAGATGCCGTAAGCAAAACACATATTTGTTTTAATGAAAGCTTTTTCTTAAGTAATATGGAAGAGGACCTTTAGTTTTATTACAAAAGACAAACGACTTCAGATAAAATTACATCAGATAAAAACAAAGTTGACATAAAAGACAAAACTATTTTAAAAAGATGAAACACCTAATGGTAGAGATAAACAATTTTAAAAAATAATAAAAATAAATCTTAATCATCTTCTCATTTTCTTTTATGATAGGTTCTTATCATAATTGTAAATTTGATGTGATAGTTCATGCACCTGTACTGTCACTTTCATTATCTCTTATCCTCCTTTTGTTGGGGCTCACTCTTTCTATTTTTAATTTCTTCAAAAAATTATCCAGCTCTTCTTTATTAATAATTGGAAGATCATCATCAGAATTTTTGAACATCTCAGAAGGCTAAGGCTCTAAGTTGAGATGGTACAACAGTGTCTAGGCCTAAATTTGAGTCCATTATAGGGTTATATGGAGTCATTTAAGGTTCTTCAGAACAAATTATTCTAGGTATGGTCCAATAAATGTAGAAACAACTGGTGAAACATATTTAGAAAAATGATTTAGATCTACGAGGAAGTCCTTAAGGCTTTTGAGGACCTTTTTTTGTACGTTGGCTATTGAACTAAGTTGTCAACTATGTAGAAATACACCTGATTTTGATCATAGATTGACCCATAATGTGTTGTGTTATAAGTTCAATAAAGAATAAAGAAACATTAAGTTGTCTACTTCTTTAATAGAATCTCTCAGAGATGCTCAATAACTTACTAGAGTTGAGTTCTCTACTCAGATGCTCAATAATTTGTGAAAGTTGACTTCTTCATTTAATTAGTAGTTGGTATTACTGGAGAGAAATCTATAAGAGGAAATCTTCATTTTTTCTATCGTATAAATGTTGGTATATCCATAAGGAAGTAAGAGAGATATCACAGGCATATAGGGCAGAGAGTGTACATAAGTACCATATTTTATTCGCCGCCAGAGAACCATTAATGAACATATATATATATTTTATCTTTACTAATTTCTTGTTTGCAGTAGACTATATATTTCCTTTTAATATTTAAAACCATGGTTAGAACTTGACTTTATGCAATTAAAATTTTTTAATTTTAATAATTAATTATTTTTCTTATAGATAATATTGTTGATCATATTTATAAATATCATCTCATTGGAATTACACAGTAATAAGAATCAAAAATAGTAATATACTAATTTATATTTATTTTAATTGCTCTATGGTGATTTTATTTTATTTGCCTCTTCTTATATTTTTCACTTCTTTTTTTTAATTTTCCAATAACTATAATAAATATAAACTAAATGTCAACGACCAAGTGATATGTAAGAAGCGGAGATGCAAACTAAAGCAAATGGAAGTGCTGAGCTGCCTTTAACATTAATTAACATCTGAAATTAAAACATCCTTAGCTCTAAATCACCGTAAATCAAACTATAAGGTTAAGCATGATAACAACTGAAATGATTTTGGTTCTAGTCCTCCGTATATTTGAATGCCAATTCAGACAATAAGACGTCCAGCATCAATGAAGGCCGTATGTTGTAGTTTGAAACTGCAAAGCAAAGTGTATATTAATTAGACAGATGTCTCAATGTACAAATGGCGAATTGAAGCATTCAAACAATACCTTTAACGTAGGCAGTCACACTTTCTGCCAAGTCTTCATCGTCGTATTCACCTACCTAAGTAGTCAGGGAAGGTAAGTGTTAAGTGATTTTATTGAATGAAGAATAAATGTAAAAGACTCAAGTATATTGTTGATAATTAGTGGAGTTGTAAAATACTTATACCACAAAAGCAAAGTGACGATCGCCAACAACATAATCACGAACAGTGTCATAGCGTTCAAAGAGACCTCCACAAACACATCCTGTACTTTCTCCCAAAACACAAGTTATATATAGATATAGTAAAGAAGGAAGTAATACTCAATGTCTGATAACATGAACAAGAACAAAAACAGGCTTACCAAGTAAGCGAAAATCAAATTGAGCATGCAATAGCTCCAAGGATTCTTTAATGTTATCAACTTTGTTACTGATCACTTCATTAGTGTGAGGGTGATGAAACGTCCCTTTACGAAAAAGCACATCTGCACTTTTTCTACAACTCATAAACTATGCGGTATAACACACTTAAATATTAATATTATTGAGGAGGGGGAGGAATCACACACCTAAAATTTCCTCGAAAGTTGTTTCATCAAGTTGAGCATTCATGACGCTGTTTACCATTGTCATAACATACCAACCATGGCTTTCAAACTTCATGTACGTGAACAGCAGAAGCCCATTCCTTTGCATGGCGCTGTTCAGTATCCTCTTCAATGGCTACACAAGTTGGAAATAACAAACTATATACTTTAATCTGCATAGTTTATGAGGTGTACAGTGATGTTGATCAACGTTCGGAGTTCGTTTTACTAACCTGATAATAGGTATTCGAGAACATCTTCAAGTAAGCCTGCACTAACGTAGTTAAGGGAAAAGGCAAGGGAGTGAAGAAGGAAAAGAGAAATGGGAATGTATAGTATGCACAAATTCTCTTACGGGTCTGTAGACATTTTCGTTGCCAACACGATGAAATGGATCAAGAAAGAGCTCCTGTTATGAACAAAATTATGAGGTTTTATGTTTAGAGTTACCAAAATATACAAAAGATTTTACTTTTTGTTGGAAAGCTTACCCTGACGGTATCCGGTTTATTAAAGAAATCCAACTGCAACTGATCCATCAAAATTACAGTGCCGGGCAATCGAGGTCGCGATGCTGAGGGTGAAGAAGATGAAGATTCACTTGTTTCAGAGGTCGACATTTCAAGGAAGAGGAACAATAGGTGAAGAGAGAAGAGTTTCAATGAGATTATTTCCCTGCAATCTAACATTCTGTTTTTCATTGCTAGTTCTTGTTGTTATATACCCTTTTGCTTACAATCTCCAAGTACTGTCAAAGCATGCAGATCTTATGTTGTACTATTACCCACCTTATTTCCATTTCTGGGTTGACGCTTATTCTGTGTGCTTTCATATTTCCAGCGTGATGTGATAATGATGATCATTCATTTTCGACCACTGATGTTCTTTTATTTTCTAAACCTCTTTCTTAGACTGTGAGATGAATGAACTTCAACTTCATCTTTACTATAGTTATGCAACTGATCATTGATTTTTTTTACTATTAGTTATTCAATTCTGAGCAGAATAGCTGCAACATCAGTGTGATTCTACTCACTGTGGTTTGCTTTTTCATCAAGCCGTTGTGATTGTGTTATAGATCTAATTCATTGGTTTTTGACACATTTGAAATGCATTTCCTTTTTTTTTGGTCAATTACGATATCAGAAAGAAATTTCATTATTTTGTAGGTTTTGCATTTGGTATAGAAGAATGATTGGCATTCTCTGGTAGTTGTAAACAATTTATGTTTTGAAATTTGCATTTGGATTTACACCCGTCATGCAATATGGATGCTTGCTCAAATGAGATGATCGTTGCTAAAACCTTCATTCATCACATCATTTTCAAGAACGTTATAAAGTACTGAAGAAAAAAAAATGTTACTTGCACTTACATTAATTACTAATAGCTTTCTCGTTTAATTTAGTAATAACACTCTAATTAACAAAATATTATACCGTGATGTGTTTGTTAATTTAACTTAATCAGTGTATCATTAGGTAGTTTTAAAAGGGTCAAATATGAACAAAGTGTGAGTCGAAACTTATGAGTCAATACAATTTTTATAACTTAGTCAGCAACAACAATATCTCAATAGAAATTTTATTAAAACATAAAGTCTAAGAAAATTAAAAAAATACGCAATCTTAGTTAACAATATCTCAATAGAAATTTTATTAAAACATAAAGTCTAAGAAAATTAAAAAATATACAATTTTATTCTTAACTGATAGAAAAATTGTTTTCGATAAATTAAACACAGAGATATATTAATGAAATCTCATCTGGTCGGGTTGGCCGTGCTGGGCCCGGACCCAGTCAAAGCGACTTGTGGGCCGATCGGTCCATCCTTCAAGGGCCAGTCTCACACCTAATATCTATGTCAGGCCCAAGCCCGACCTATGCTTTCCTCAGCCCATCTGCATGTGAGAGACTCCCATGCAAACACAAAGATCTACAAACGTAATGACCTAAAC
>JAOSBK010000005.1:7047977-7081198 GCA_027568895.1 Erythroxylum shatona | reverse complement strand
GCACATCGCAGCTGATACAAGCAATCCTCATGGATCTCAACAATGATACGCAACCTCGCCAAAATCTGGCTGAACCATCATCCATAGTTAAAACATGTAGATGCTAAAAACAAATTTACAAGTTATAAGATTCAATTACTTATGGGTAATTTTTATTCATTCACAATAATAAGTGGTTAATTGTCCTTAGACATGAAAGGAATTTGTCTTACCTCATCCCGCTTAAGTAGATGCATTTTGGTCAAAGAAATCTATTTATGAAGGCTTACTAAAATTTAAATTTCTAAAAGAACAGATTGATTTTTTTTTGTTAAACCACCGGGTATTCGGCACCACATGAGCAACCAATTAATCTAGATTCAAGCCGGGTAGGACCCTTTTGGGCTACAAAACTCTCCTTCACAAGTTTTAAAGCGACTCCATTCTTAAGACTCGAACTCGAAACCTTGGATAGTTTAAAAGAAAAAAATTAGAAATATATTTAAGTGAAGTAATAGATATTTCTAATTTAAAATTATAAGGAATTAAACTATGGATTATTTCTTATATATAAACTATTCCTACCTTATAATGTCATTTATTTATTTATTTACTTAAGTAACTCATGAGTTTTCTAACAAAACATGAAACATTTATGAACAAGTACAAGAATGCACTTCTAGAGTAGGAATTCTAGTTTCATGATTGATTCTTGAGCTTTAACAACTCTTACCAAGACTTACATTGCTTAATTGCTTGCATAAATAATTAATCCACCATGCGTCGGGGCCCTGGAGGGCACATAGGAAAAGTACGATAACCAACTAGTCAAAACAACATATTTGAGAAGACCATTGACTAACCAAAGTCAGATTGTAAGCTACTGAGGTGTTTGGTAGACTATTATGGATCAACAGGGGAACCTTGTGACTATTGGTAAGTTCCAGATATGATGACTGAGATAACAAATCCCTTCTCTCCATGGGTACATAATTTTCAGCTTTCCTCTTAGGAACCTTACACCCTTCACAACTCTCTTTCCCCTTTTGAAACAATAGTTGCAATAGTACCTACACTCTTTTCTCCGTTAAACTCCAATCTCACAAGAGAATTGTTTTTTAAAGTAGTCACAGATTGTCTTAGACTTTCTGATACATAACATTCTCATAAGAGGTGAATGTAGAGCATACTTGTCTTTGTACCTAGATAGATAGTAACATCACTCAAGACTTAAGCTTTCAAGAGAGGGAGAACTTAGAGAGAATAGAAAGCACTTAAACCAAACTTCATTAAACTAATCTTCAACGTAAGAAGAACCTTTAAGAAGAACCTATTTTCAACTGAGGAGGAGCCTTGCTTTTATAGTCCAAGCAAGGGTAGAAAGGTAAATCTCTCAAGAGACACTCATTACAATTTTAAAAGAGAAAATAACTTTAAAGTACAATCATCACACCTTTAACAAAGCTACTTTAAAAAAGTAAACAACTTTTTATAAAACAAACAATGTGATGATAAGATGGAATCTTATATATTGGTTTGTGGGCGACAAAGATTCTCTTTTCATCAAAAGACTCAAAAACAAAAGCAAACACCTAAAAAGACGAGTCCTATTATGAGAATTGGAATCCAATGCATTGAAAGCATTATTTGTCACAAATTGTTTCATGCCACAATTGTAGATTAGATGGAGAATCTGGATCACTTGAGCTGTCAGTATCAACTTGATAGGACTTTTATCGTTTACTAGGACCGAGCTTATATGTGTGAAGTTTATACAGGAATTGATTTAACACATCTTCATTAGGACTGTAGTTATCATCATCTGGATCCTAAGCATCCTGAAAGATTGAGTTAAAAGGCTGAGAAGGTCCTGTGATATCTGAGACCAATTCTTCTGTGTCATAATGAGGACTATTGGAACCTAGTATATCAACTTTTGATGCTTCTGGTTCACTAGGAATAAATTCACCTGGATATGGTCTAACAAAGGTGGAAATGACTGGTGTATTGGGGAAGTGATTTAACTCTTTGAGAAAATCTCTAAGAGTTTGAAGCATGTTGTTTTGATGTCGTGGCTAGGATAATGATATATGATAAAATTGAACATGATGTTCTGTGTAAAGGATACTAGGATGTGTTTCTCGATATGGACAATGGAGGATGAAGAAGCAATAAGTAGATTGCCATCTAACATAAGCTTTCTATAGATGTTGTTGTGAGATTATCAAAAAACATTGTTGCTTTTATTGATCTAGTAGTTAAAACCACTCAAGAAATGTCCATAACAAAGAGGAGATATAATGACAGCACAAGTATAAAGGTCAGAGAGTACCCAAAGATATCATAATGTGTTTTCAGAAAGAGGGTCATGGAGAAAAGTCACATTAAGGTAATATGCTTTGAGGTTGAACATTGTGGGACTTCCAAGAGAGTTATGTTCACGAAGAAACTGATGTAAATTATAAAACAAACTCATATGAGCAAGTGAGGCAACTTAAAAAAAACTAGTGGGTGTACGAGTAATAGGAGGGAAAGATTTCTTTGTGAAGGCAAAGAGAGGTTGACTAGCCATAAAAACTTAATAATTAAAAAGTTTAAAAGACGAAAGAGTTGTAACAATACTTGGATGAAGAGGATATTTATGATGAAAAAGGAAGGGAAAATATCAGTAGGCTAAGGTGGATTCTGTCTATCAGGAGGCCAAGGTTGATTCTATCTTAGTAGCTTGGATAAACATGAAGTATAAGCTGCCATATATGATATGAACTCACAGATATAATTAACAATCTCGAGGAATTGTTGTATTTGTTTCACAGTGAGATGTTCATCAAGAAAGTGTAACAACTCTTGTGCAATATGTGGACTAGGCTGGTATAATCCATCTTTGAAACACATACCCAGAAATTCAATTTCTTTAGTTCCAATGATACTTTTCGAGGCTGAAAGCATAATGCCATGTTGTTTAGTAAGATCTAAGAATTGTTGTTGTAGGGCCTGATGTTCCTCATGGGTCTTTAAGAACAGGAGAATGTCATCGATGTAAATGATTGCACTTTAGAGGATAGGCTCTTAGATCTTGGCCACTGTTCTTTGAAACAGTGATGGGGCAACTTTAAGCCCAAATGACATAACAATCCATTAGTATTGAGCATTGGGAATGCAGAATGTAGAATGCAGAATGCAGTCTTGTATCTCTCAGTTGAGTGCATACCTAGTTGCCAAAATCCTGCTTTAAGGTCAAACTTAAAAAAGATAACAACTTCTTTTATAAATAGTACATAATTATGGAAGAGGAAACTTGTCATCTTGTAGGAATGCATTCAGAGGCTTGTAGTCAATTACTAATCTCTTTTCTCCATGCTTTTTCTCTGAACGTTTGTTGACATAAAACGTCTGGCAAGCCCAATCTAATTTTGTGGGCTCAATCAATCCTTACTTTAAAAGGATAACACACACATCTTGTGCAAGCTTTAAATCATCAAGGTTCATCCTTGGATGTGTGGCTTTTTTGGGATTAATATCCTCACTCTTTTTGAAAGGTAGACTTATGAAAAACTCGGCATTTTTTTCATAGAGGATATGGGTGAGAAAACTGTGCATATGATTCAGGACAATATTCCAACAGTTTATCTCTTAGCAATGCATACGATGTAGGAACTTAAGAAAGTTCAAACATATGTCAGTATAAGGATTGAAAAAAGATCGATACCTAAGACCTGCAGGTAGGATCTGTAAAGGTAAGGTTTTACTGTATACATCCATACTAATAAGAATATCTGGATTAGGTAGATTGTTTCTAAGCACTTTAGTCCAAACTGTACATTACGGAAAGAATCGTATCCTGATCTTTCTCTTTGTAATAAGCCTTATTTTGAATGAATTGCCATCTATAGTTGTAAAACACTTATCATGTGAGGTCCATGCTTCAGAGGGTTAAATGCTAGGCTTCATGATTGTATGGTTGGATTCAGTATCAATAATCCCAATAGCTTTTATCGGTCTATCATATTTATCGTGTTTGAAGAGTTGGATCTGGACGTATGGTCGTTAAACTAGAGTACGATCTAAATTTATACAGGTTTGTTGTAGCATGTATAGTGAATCATCCTCTTGAGAAGCAAAAGAGTCAAAGGATTCTTCATCTTCGGATGTCGTGACAAAAATAGCAAACTTTGTGTCCTCATCTTCATGAGATTGTTCTTCAATCAGATCTTCAAAGTTATTGGAAGAATGAATATGCAAAATTGATTGCATCTACTTCAACAACTTGACATCCTTTTTAGTCTTATGAGGATAAGTACGTGCAAAGTATCTTGATTGTCTGCAGTGAAAACAATGATCAGCTTTTTGGCAATGAGAGGAATTCTTGAAGAATCTAACAATTCTTCTCTTCTTGCCATTCTTTCTGTCATATGTTTGTCTATGAGGCTTGTAGCCTTCCATTTGTTTGCGGAACTTTCTTCTATGATAGACTTGTTTAAGATGAGTTTTCTTCTTATTATGACAATAATAAGTCTTCTATTCTTTGCACTTGATTTGAAGATAAGGCTTCTTGCAAGCCTGTTTGAGAACTGGATGACCCTTAATGACTTTCTTGAATAAGGCATGTTGATCACGTAACTTATCAAGAGAGGTTAAAGCAAGTTGGTAGATTTCTCCAAAAGATATATTAGTCATATCTTGTTGTAAAGAAACAACGGTCTTTTGTAACTCTGATTATAGTTGATCTGGAAGGGATGAAATAAAAGTATATCAAAGGTTAACATAATTCCAACCATTAAGAAGATAGTACCTTTCTGTCATACGTTGATAATGCTTCTGTATATCACGCTTGTTAAGTGAACAACATTTCATTGTAAATTATTCCTGACTGATCTGTTTATCAATAAGCTGAAAGTCACCAATGAATTCCTTATGAATTATTCCAAGAAGAGCTCTGGCTGTAGTGACTTGGATATACTGAAGTTGTTAATAATCATTAATACTTTGCCACCATTCTCGCAAAGTACCAATAAAATGAGATGTAAACTTAAACAAAATATTTGGTAAAGTATTATTCGGTCTAGTCATTTTTAGATCTATCCATGCACTAAATTCAAGCAAGCTATCTCTCCATTTCTTTGGGGGTAGATTTTAAAAAATGAACCAAGTTCCTGAAGTAGACTTGGTTTGAATAGCTGTTTGAGTAGGTGCTACCTATGGTGCTGGTTCAGGCCTGAAAGGTTCAATACTTGTAGATTCTGCTTCACTTATTTCTGGTTCAACTTCAGTAGGCTCAGGCACAGTTATTAGAACTTGTGATAATTCTGACAGATTAGCTAGCTATACTGAGGAATCAGAAGATGGTTCAGAGATTTGTTCAGATGATGACTCGTAGATTGTTGCAGAGACTTTAGATGTTGGGACAGAGGCTTCAGAATAAGCTTTTGTATTATCTGATTAAGCAAATGAATCTTCTGCATCAAATGTAGGTGCAAGAGTTGCTATAAACTTTATCTGAGGTATTTTGTCCTTCCCAGTAGAAATGGAAGGTTGAAACTTCTTGGAGAAGGAGGAGGTGTACAGATCTGTAGTGATTTACTCCACTGGGTAATTGGTTTAGATTTAGTGAACGAAGGTGATGGCTTAGAAACTAGTTCAGGCTTTGGCTTTGACTTTAATTTCTTAGGTTTAGCTTGAGCTGCCTGATGATGAGTATACTATCTAATCAAATGATAGTTGAACTTGAAGACCTTTGAATATTCAGCTTCTTCTGGATATGTATGATACATAAGAGAAGTGTATGTTTGGAAATATTGAAGAGGATGAGCCATATATAGTTTTAGAATGTGCATATTGCATATTAACTACCATTTGTTGCACAAGTCCTTGCATCTTCTTGATTTCTCTAACTATGGCATCGAAGTTAGGTCCAATATAATGTGTAGCAATGTAATGTCGAAGATCAGCATCAAGTTATTGAATTTGAGCTTTGTAAGACTAATACATTTGTTGAATCTGCTTAGAGACGGCGTCGACTTTATATTGTGTAACATGAGTCTATTAACTAATTTCATCTAACTTAGAATCAATTCTTCAAAGAACTTTGTTCTGTGCTACTAAATTTGATGTTTGCCAGTTAAAAACTTCATCAAAAGGATTTGAGACAATTGTTCCTTGTGAAGTGATTTATGTGGCTCAAATATAAGGGCTAGAGATAACCCTAGTTGTTTCATTAGTACTTCTATGTAAAGAAGGAAAGTCTTCCTCATATGGCTTAACCATTATGCAAGGTATACGAATAGGAGTCATAACAGGAATTGTTGGCTTAGATTGACAAGTAGAAGATTTCAGCATTTCACGAAGAGATCTAGGTCTAAATCTTTTTGTTTGTAAACTAATAGATTTGTTGGAATCATCTGGATCTGGTGTGGATGATGTTGTTAAGAAGGCATACAGTGAGGTTTTGGCTTTTTTTTCTTCCTTCTCCTTCCGACATACAGTTCATCGTCATCATCATTATCTAACGCAGGATTGAGACAGACTTCACAGTCGGATTCACACGTAGATAGGTCGGCATTCCATACAAAATGTCCATGATGATTACTAACATAAACGGGATCTCGATTAGATTTGAAATAATTGATAGGCTGGATCATAAAGACAGATCATGATGTAAAGGGTCCAGATGGATCCTCATTGGGCTTTGCATAGATGGACTTCACTGTTTCATCCTTTAATGTCTTTAGAATCGGAGGAGTTGTTGTATGAAAAGAGTGTCGATGTGACGCATGGAAGACCTTTTAGTAATTAGTGATCCATTCATTAGGCATAAACTTTCCAAGCTCCTATATTGGTAGTTACTTCGGGATCTGGATGATAGTAGTTTAATCATTGAAACAATCAATAACCATATAAAGGGCATTTAAAGTTAAGATCCAAAGTATGATTCAGTAGATGATAGATCATCTAGTGATGTAAAGTAGCCATGATGGTTATAGGATCTTGATCTGCTTTAGTGATCTGAATTTGAACTTGCAAACGTTTAGACAAAGTGAAATCATCCAACCTGATGTTGAAATCAGGTGTTATCGTCAGAATAACACTTCCATTATTGAGCGTTATTAGCAAGGTACCAATCAAAGCATTCTTGTATGTTGTATAGGCAGTGTTGAGAAATGATATTCGGGCTATAGCAGGTATTTCTTTGCTCTCTCTAGAGAAAGATTAGCTCTTTAGGGATTTCAAGCTTTACGTATTAATCTGCGGTTATAGATCTAAGGCCACATTGTTCCAACCTAGAACTTTAGATGATTTATTTTACTTTTAGGCGAGATATAGACAATATAGTATGAATTCTTCTTGTCCAAGAACGATCACTAGAATAAATATTGTACGGACTCAACAAAGGTAAAGAAGACTCACAAATATGATTTTTTACAAGAACATAGGTAATCTTTACTAGATGTTCTATATCATTAGACAATGCACACTTTACACCAGAAGGTAGACTAGACATAGACAAAGTTGAAGACAAATAAACAAGGTCATTGGGTAGTATTTCCATTACTTATGGGCTCTCTCCCTACTCACTCCTATTAAGAGACAATGTTACTGCCGGTCAAGACACGAAAGCTGGCTCTTCAGAGTGTGTCTCTTGAGAGATTTACTTTTCTACCCTTGTTTCACCTATGAAAGCAAGGTTCCTCCTCAGTTGTAAGAAGGTTCTTCTTACGTTGAAGATTAGTTTAATAAAGTTTGGTTTAACTGCTTTTTATTCTCTCTAATCTCTCCCTCTCCTGAAAGATTAAGTCCTGAGTGATGTTATTAGTTGTCTAGGTACAAAAATAAGTATGCTCTACAATCACCTCTTCTGAGGATCTTGTGTATCGGAAAGTTTAAGATAATTTGTGACTACTTTAAAAAATAATTTTACTGTGAGATTAAAGTTTAATGGGGAAAAGAGTGTAGTTGCGACTATTGTTTCAAAAGGGAAAAGAGAGTTTTGAAGGGTGTAAGGTTCCTAAGAGGAAAGCTAAGAGTTGTGTACCCGTGGAGAGAAGGGCTTTGTTGTGTTGATCATCATACCTAGAACTTACCAATAGTCACAAAGGTTCCCATGTTGATCCACAATAGTCTACCAGACAACTCAGTAGCCTACAATCCGACTTTGGTTAGTCGATGATCATCTCAAAGGTGTTGTTTTGGCTAATTGGCTATCGTACTTTTCCTATATGCCCTTTGGGGTCCCGGTGTGGTATCAGAGCCAGCTTTTGTGTCTTAACCGATGGTAACATTGTCTCTTGATAAGAGTGAGTAGGGAGAAAGACCATAAGTAATGGAAACATTACCCAATGACCCTGTTCATTTCTCTTCAACTTTGTTTATGTCTAGTTTACCTTCTAGTGTAAAGTGTGTGTTATCTAATTGTACAAGTAATCTAGTAGAGATTACCCATGTTTCTATAGAAAATCGTGTTTGTGAGTCTTCTTTATCTTTGTTGATTTCGTATAGTATATATTCTCGTAATTGTTCTTGGATAAGAAGTTTTCATACTATATGGTCTATATCTCGATCAAAAGTAAAAGAAATCATCCAAAGTTCCAGATTGGAACAATATGGCCTTAGATCTACAACTACAGAACAATAAAAAAAGCTTGAAATCCCTAAGGAGCTGATCTCTCTCTATAGGAAACACAATCATACACATCTTCTTGTTGGAGTCATACGTCTTGTTTTTACACTTCATGGAAGAAAAGGAATACTTACTACAGCCAAGATATCTCTTCTAGACACTCCCTATATAATGTATCAGAATGTTTTGATTGGTACCTTGCTGATAACGCTCAATAATGAAGTTTTATTCTAATGATAGCACCTGATTTCAACATCAGGTTGGATGATTCCACTTTGTCTGAACGTCAACAAGTTCAAATCCAGATCATTAGAGCATACCAAAATCCTACAGCCATCATGGCTACTTTACATCACCAGATGATCTATCGTCTACATAATTATGCTTTGGATCTTAACTTTCTAAATACTACTTCAGATGTCCTTTACATGGCTGTTGATTGTTCCAATTATCATACTATTATCATCCAAATCCCTAAGAAACTACCAGCACAGGAGCTTGAAATGTTTATGTCTACTAAATGGATCACCAATTACTAAAAGGTATTCCGTGAGCCTCATTAATACTCTTTTCATACAACAACAACTCCTATTTGAAAGATATTAAAGGATGGAACGGTGAAGTCCATCTATACAAACCTCAACGAGGATCCATCTGGACCCTTTACATCAGGATCTGATCTTTATGATCCAGCCTATCAATTATTTCAAATCTAATAAAGATCCAGTTTATGTCAGTCATTATCGTAGACATTTTGTATGGGATGTCGACCCATTTATGTGTGAACCTGACTGTAAAGTCTGTCTCAATCCTAAGTCAGATAGTGATGATGATGAACAGTATGCCAAAAGGAGAAGGAAGAAGAAAAAGTAAAACTGTATGCCTTCTCAACAACATCATCCACACCCAGATAATTCCAGCAAATCTATTGGTCTACAAACAGAAAGATTCAGACCCAAATCTCTTCGTGACATGTTGAAATCTTTTACCTGTCAATCTAAGCCAACAGTTCCCGTTATGACTTCTACTTCTATGCCTTACATGATGGTTAATCCATATGAAGAAAACTTTCCTTTTTTATATAGGAGTACTAATGAAATAACTAGGGTTATCTTTAACCCTTATATTTGAGCCACAGGAATCTCTTCACAAGGAACAATTGTCTTAAATCCTTCTGATGAAGTTCTTAACTGGAAAACATCAAATACAGTAGCACAGAACAAAGTTTTTCGAAGAATTGATTCTAAGCTAGATGGAATCAGTTAATAGACTCATGCTACGTATACAGCCAGTATACACGTCTCCTATGTATTAGACATATCCAAAAGAGGCTGACTATTCAAAGGTCTTTAAGTTCAACTATCCTTTGATTAGACAGTATATTCATCCTCAGGCAGCTCAAGCTAAACCTATGAAATTAAAGTCAAAGCCAAAGCCTGAACCAATTCCTAAGCCATCACCTTCATTCACTAAATCTGAACCAGTTAATCAGTGGAGTAAACCATTACAGATCTAATGTATACACCTCCTACTTCTCCACTGAAGTCTCAACCTTCCACCTATACTGGGAAGGACAAAACACCTCAGATAGAGTTCATAGCAACTCTTGCACCTGCACTTACTGCAGACGATTCATCTGCTCAATCCGATAATACAGAAGCTTATTCTAAAGCCTCTATCTCAACATCTGAAGTCTCTGCAACAATCTCTAAGTCATCATATGAATAGTTTCTGATTCCTCAACACAACTAGCTAATCTGTCAGAATTATCACAAGTTTTGATGACTATGCCTGAACCTACTAAAGTTGAACCAGAAATAAGTGAAGTAGAATCCACAGGTACTGAACCTTTTAGGCCTACACCAGCACCACAGGCATGACCTGCTCAACTAGCTGTTCAAACCAAGCCCACTTCAAGACTTTAGTTCACTTTTGACAATCTACCCTTAAAGAATTGGGGAAATCACTTGCGTGAATTTGGTACATGGATAGATCTACAAATGACTCAAATGAATAATCCTTTACTAGATATTTTGTTCGAGTTTACATCTTGTTTCACAGGTACTTTGTGAGAATGGTGTCAAAGTATTAATGATTATCAAAGACTTCGGTATATCTAAGTCACCATAGCCAGAGCTCTTCTTGGAATAATTCATAAAGAATTCAACAATGACTTTCAGTTTATTGATAAGCAGATCCGTCAGGAATATTTTGTAATGAAATGTTGTTCACTTGACAAGCGTGATCTACAAAAGCATTATTAATGTATGACGGAAAGGTATTATCTTCTTAATAGTTGGAATGATGTTAATCTTCGATATACTTTTATTTCATTCCTTCCAGATCAACTGCAACCGAAGTTACAAAGGACCATTGTTTCTTTACAAAGAGATATGGCTACTATATCTCTTGGAGAAATTTACCAGTTTGCATTAGCCTCTCTTGATAAGTTATGTGATCAACATGCCCTATTCAAGAACATCATTAAGGGTGGTCTAGTTTTAAAACAGGCTTGCAAGAAGCCTTGTCTTCAAATCAAGTGCAAAGAACAAAAGACTTGTGATTGTCATAATAAGAAAAAAAATACCCATCTTAAGTAAGTCTATCATAGAAGAAAGTTTCGTAGACAAATGGACGGCTACAAGCCTCTCAGACAAACATATGAGAGAAAGAATGGAAAGAAGAGAAAAATTGTTAGGTTCTTCAAGAAATCCTCTCATTTCCAAAAAGTTGATAGTTGTTTTCTTTGTGGACAACCAGGACACCTTGCACGTACTTATCCTCATAAGACTACAAAGGATGTCAAGTTATTGAAGCAGAGGCAATCAATTTTTCCAATTCATTCTTCTAATAACTTTGAAAATCTGATTGAAGAACAATCTCATGAAGATGAGGACACAAAGTTTGTTATTTTTGTCACGACCTCTGAAGATGAAGAGTCCTTTGACTCCACTGCTTCTCTAGAGGATGATTCACTATACATGCTACAGCAGACCTGTATGAAGTTAGATCATACTCCAGTTCAACTACCGTACGTCCAGATCCAACTCTTCAGCTAATATAAATATGATAGACCCATAAAAGCTATTAGGTTTATGGATACTGGATCCACCGTACGATTATGAAGCCTAACAGTTTACCCTCTGAAGCATGAACCTCACATGATGAGTATTTTACAACTGCAGATGGCAATTCATTCAAAATATGGCTTATTACAAAGAGAAAGACCAGGATACGATTTTTCTCACAATGTATAGTTTGGACTAAAGTGTTTGGAAGCAATCTACCTACCCAGATATTCTTTTTGGTATAGATGTATACAGTAAAGCCTTACCTTTACAGATCCTACCCACAGGTCTTAGGTATCGATCATTTTTCAGTCCTTATACTAATATACAAATGTGCTTGAACTTTCTCAAGTTCCTACACCATATGCATCGCTAAGAGATAAATTGTTGGAATATTGTCCTGAACCACTTGCACAGTTTTCTCATCCATTTCCTCTGTGAAAAATGTTGACTTTTTCATAAGTTTACCTTTTAAAAAGAATGAGGATATCAATATCACAAAAGCCACACATTCAGGGATGAACCTTGATGACCTAAAGCTTGCATAAGATGAGTGTGCTATCCTTTTAAAGCAAAGATTGATTGAGCCCACAAAATTAGACTGGGCTTGCTAGGTGTTTTATGTCAACAAATGTTCAAAGCAAAAACATGGAAAAAAGATATTAGCAATTGACTACAAGCCTCTGAATGCATTCATGCAAGATGACAAGTTTCCTCTTCCAAAAATCAGTACTCAGGTACTATTTCTAAAAAAAGCTGTTATCTTTTCCAAGTTTGATCTTAAAGCAGGATTTTGACAACTGAGTATTCACCCAACTGAGAGATACAAGACTGTATTCTGCATTCCCAATATACAGTACCAATGAACTGTTATGCCATTTAGGCTTAAAATTACCCCCATCACTGTTTCAAAAAATAATGACCAAGATCTATAAGCCTATCCTCTAAAGTGCAATCATTTACATCGATGACATTCTCCTATTCTTAAAGACCCATAAGGAACATCAGGCCCTATTGCAACAATTCTTGGATCTTACTAAACAGCATGGCATTATGTTTTCAGCCTCAAAAAGCAACATTGGCACTAAGGAATTTGAATTTCTGGGTATACATTTCAAAGATAAATTCTACCATCCTGGTCCATATATTGCACAAGAGCTGTTACACTTTCCTAATTAACATCTCACTGTGAAACAAATACAACAATTCCTCAGGATTGTTAATTACATTCGTGAGTTCATACCATACATGGTAGCTTATACTTCATGTTTATCCAAGCTACTAAGACATAATCCACCTTGGCCTCCTGATAGACATAATCCACCTTAGCCTACTGATATTTTCCCTTCCTTTTTTCATTATAAATATCCTCTTTAGCCAAGTATCGTCACAACTCTTTCATCTTTTAAAGTTTTTAGTTATCAAGTTTTTATGACTATTCAACCTCTCTTGCCTTCACAAAGAAATCTTTTCTTCCTATTACTAGTATACCCATTAGTGTTTCTGAAGTTGTCTCACTTGCTTGTATGATTTTGTTTTATTATTTGCATCAATTTCTTCGTGAACATAACTCTCTTGGAAGTCCCACAATGTTCAACCTCAAAGCACCTTACCTTAATGTGACTTTTCTCTGTGATCCTCTTTCTAAAAACACATTATGGTATCTTTGGGCACTCTCTGGCCTTTATGCTTGTGCTGTCACTATATCTCCTCTTTAGCTCGCTGTCACTATATCTCCTCTTTAGCTCTATCAACATCTTTGTGACATAAACAATGGAAGCTCTTTGTTATGGACATTTCTTAAGTAGTTCCAACCACTAGATTAATTGAAGCAACAATGTTCTCTGATAATCTCACAACATCGTCTATAGAAAACTTCTGCTAGACGACAATATACTTATTTGCTTCTTCATCCTCCATTTTCAATATCAAGAAACACATACTGATGTCCTTTACACAGAACATCGTGTCCAATTTTATAATACATCATTATACTGGTCACGATGTCAAAATTAACAGTGTGCTTCAATCTCTTAGAGATTTTCTCAAAAAAATAAATCATTTCTCCAATACACCAGTCATTTCCACTTCTATTGGACCATATCTCAAGGAATTTACCAAAAGCACCAAAAGTTGATATACCAAGTTCCAATAGTCCTCAGTATGACACAAAAGAATCGGTCTCAGATATTGCAAGATCTTCTCAGCCATTTAACTCAGTCTTTTAGGATGCTCAGGACCTAGATGATGATAACTACAATCCTAATGTAGATGAGTTAAATCAATTACTGCATAACCTTCACACATGTGAGCTTAGTCCCACGAAACAACAAAAGACCTATTAAGTTGATACTGATAGCTCAAGTAATCCAGATTCTCTACCTAATCTACAATCGTGGCACAAACCAATTCGTAACAAATAAAGTTTTCGATGCCTTGGATTCCAATTCTCATAATGAGACTCATCTTTTTAGGTGTTTGTTTTTGTTTTTGCGTCTTTTGATAATAAGATGGAATATTGTATAATGGCTTGTGGCGATAAATAATCCACAAGTTATTGTTTCACATTTTGAAAATTTAGTTGTCATAATCGTTTGAAGTAAAATCATTTTTTTTAACTTAAGTGAACCAAAATCATTATTTGTTTTTAAGGAGAGTTCTTACCATGAACTTCTAGAAATGAAATTCTAAACTAAGTGTAAATTTCAAAATAGTCCCTCTACTAGTTAAGAGTAAGGTTACATTTTACCGAAATTTCTCAAACCCTGCGTGTTAGCGAGATTTTTACTGTATGTTGTTTTTGTTATAGATTGCTCAACTATCTAACAATCTTAAATTGGTTTTTTTGTTAAATGCTGCTCATATTATTGGTTAAATAAATAATTAAACAACTTGTATTTAAATATATTCTATTTATATTTATTAGAATTAAATAAGAAATTTTGTTATTTACTTACAATTATTTAGATTGGCACGACCAAGTAATTAATTTTGAAATTCATGCCCATAATAGTTTAAACATCCAAAATTAAAATAACCATAGTTTTAAAGCACCATAAAAGTACTTAAGTCTAAGCATTGTCAAATAACAACTGCACTGTGATGAGCTATTCTATCATCACCTAATTAACTTTATCCACATTCACTACGGTTCTACCCCAACACCATATTTGCGTGCCAATGCAGACAATAAGCTGTCCAAAAACAAGGGAGGTTGATTTCCATTTTCTGGAACTGCAAAATGAAAAGATTATATACAAAGAACACTAAGAATAAGGCTTAATTAGCAAAACATACGATCATTTGCGCACGTACCTTCCACACAGTCATTCACTAGTCTTGCCAAGCTTTATTTGATCATATGCACCTATCTAATGATTCAGAATTAGTCGAAAATTAAATCCTAGTAAATGGCTGCACAAGTAACAAGCTATAAAATGCATTAGATTTTGTATAGTATATGTATGTCATATATTAATCATCGCGCCTTCAGGATTCGTTACTAACCTCGTAATAAGTATTAGTAAACAGCTTGATGTGTTCCTGCATGAACAAAAAAAAGAAAAAACATGGGAGTACTGAAGAGAGGAAAAGAGAAATGGGAATCTATAGTATCCACCTTCCACTTACAGGTTTATTGAAAACGTGTGTGCCAACACAAACAAGGGGATCAAGACGAAGCGCCTGTCATGAACAAAATGAGGTCGATGTTTACTGTATGCAAAATGCAAGGAGTTTTAGTATATTATGTTATATGTGCTTAATTTGATCAAGAAATCTTACCCTAACATTACTTGGATGGTTAGAGAGCTCTAAGTCCAACTTCTCCAGAAAAATGACAGTGCCGGGCAGTGGAGGTAGCGGTTCTGCTTGTGATGAAGCTGCACCTGCATCAGACGCTGCCATTTCAAGGAAGAAGATTTGCTGCGTTTCAATGAGATTCTTTTCCTGTGATCTAACATAACATTCTGGTTTGCAGAGCTAATTCTTGTTGTTACACGTGCTGTTCCTTTGCATGCATGTCTTGTACTTCAATGCATGCAGGTCTTATTTTGTAACTATACCTACTTTTGTTCCATTTTCATGTTGCTGCATGCTCATTCTGTTTGCCTTCATTTTCACCTTCTTCTTGTGCTAATACTCTACATCTTCAACTGCTATCTCTGAGTTTTTCTTTGTTGTATGATCGGTGCTTTCCCAGTTTTAAATTCAGAAATTTAGCAATTAACATGAAATCTTAGAAACATAACTTCAATAATCAGTAGTTCATTGGTTCTTAGTGGAGAAAACGTGCCTCGTCAGTCATCAAAGTGAAGGCTGTCGTATTGAGAGGGTAGCTTTAGATAGCCACAAAAACGTATTTACAGAATCCTATAGAAAAGGTGTACTGAAAACTGGATCATTTACAATCACAAGAATTCAGTTCCTGAGTGGAAATTCCGGCTCTGCGATCCTTGAGCTCAAGCTTCTATGGCTGAAAATGGTTCGTCAATTGGTTTTCCTCAATAACCCCCCATTAGTTATCTTTGGTCTCCGCTGAAGCATTGCTAGAAGAGGGCTGTAAATGATGAGAAGAAGGCTGGTGCTGCTCAGGAGCAGTTGTGTGGACAGGTTTTTTAAACTGCACCAGGACCATGGTCATGTTGTCGCATCCTTCGCCACCAGCTGTGGGTGCCAAACACCGGTCGAATACATTCTCGCAAACTGCTGAGAGCTTATTTTCCTGGATGGATTAGGAGAAATGAATCATTAACTCCTGGATTTCATATTCATAAGGCTTTAAGAACTCTCATCAGAACTTACAGTGTTTAACTGCTCCCGCACATAATCCACCAGTTGTTGACTGGACATGCAATCCCTGGTAAATAGCTGCTTTGTCAGACATATTAAATGATACCGCTTGAATAAATTAAGATATAAATTTACAGAAGCAAATTAATCAAATTATTAAACTAATAGTTTTCAGCACTTATTCTCTATTTAGGTGGACAAGGAGCCTTTTAACTCTGCTTGGGAGATACAGAAGGATGGTGCTGCTATGAATGCATTAGTTTTGTTAAAGGATTGGTAGTAACTTCATGCATACTCGTACAGGTGGCACGATCATCTCAATGCCTTACCTTCCAAGTAGTTCCAAATGGATGATTTGGAGCTATTCTAGGATAACAAATTGCTTGCTTCCAAGTCCAGATTGGAGACGAAAATAAAAGGTCATTTCCGACTAAGTTCAATTTTGTGGAAGGGACGTAGCTAATAGCAGAGGCAACAGAGTCAACAATCTTTGGTGATACCAGCAGTCCTACCACCACTGGTGTAATAGTAATTAAGGTGTGAGCATAAGCTTGTAAGGGTAGGGTCAAGAATGATTGTTCAATTAATGAATGATAAGACAAATTGGTTACGGAAAAGGATCTACTTTGAACTTAATGTGCAAGGATATTTAACCCAATCATTTGAATCAATCTAGACAACCCCCATTCGGCCCTATTATAATTACACATTTGCATGTCACACAGACAATAACAGTTCTATGAACTGACAGTTTTACGTTTTGAGTCCCACCAAAGATTCTCCATTTTGCTCAAATAACTCCTAACATTATCCATTAATCATTTGCCGTACAGCTAAAGAAAGGCACAAAAACGAAAAAAGCAAGTATAATATATTGCTGGATAGCACTTACCAAATCCCATCACAAGCAAGAACAAGAAACTCATCATCCTCACAGAGTTCAATCTGTTCAATCAGTATAAACACAAAATAAGAAAATAGTTATGGTGGAAACAAGCACGACACAGACAAATACTTGGGGACAAAACGAATTCAAAGTAAAGGCCTCCCTTTTCCAATCCCATTTCAGATGACATTATTAATACATTCTTATAGGGCAAACCATGAATTAAGGGCTACTATATTTTGAAGTCAGAAACGCACAAGCATGTAATGTTCACATGGCACCAAAACTCAAACGAAATATACACAGAATCATCTTTATTTGACCTATAAGCACCCATCGAAGGTTCTGCAACATCTTAACCCAAACAATGCACTCAAAGATGGAGAAAGAGGGGAGTGAATGAAGTTGCAGCAGTAATGACATACAGTGGTTATATCTGGATAGGCAGTAACAATTTGCTTCTCAGCAGGCAGTGTTTTGTTCTGCTTGAACTCCATGTCTCCTGCAAATATTATATTTGACACAATGAGATTAGTTGAACAGAGCAGAGAAGTCCCCTTACTTTCTCCTACAGAACTTGCGCCATTGTCACATACCAATTGCCCTTGCCAAGTTTAAACTTCCATTCACTCTCCCCACTTGGATAAATCCACCAGCCTTCAGAATCCTGTCTCTCTCAATGTCAAGTTCAGGTTTGTGATCCTTGGACAAATTACATGCCTGCAAGGGACTATTCACATGAGACAATGAACAAATGGGATCTGGTAAAAGAAAAGTTATTTGGTAATAACCATCTTTATGTTACATTGGAAGACAGAGTCAGTAATACATACAAGTACGACACCTTATAGGCTTTAGGCTCTCTATATAATATAGGTACAAAAAATAGGACCATAAAAATGATTTAGGACCAGACATTTCCATTATCTTGGTCAATTTTAAGTTCTTTAAGGCAAGATTTCAGCAGGCATGTCTATCTTTTTCAGCTACCAATCCCTTTCTTGCAACTAAGAGAAAAAGTTTGGCCTTTTAGGCTTTGAAATTATTCAGTTAACAGCGAGGATGGATATAGCACAATTTCTAAACAATTCCTTTCAGATAAATTTATGTCCATACAGTGATTGATTGGTGGAATGTGATGAGGCTGACAGTGATGCATCAAATGGATGTGACAAGAATATTGGCCAGCACTTAAGGATGGTGACAGAGTGAATAGGGAAGAGAGAGATAACCAAGAGTCAAATCAAGAGGTACATTTCCCCTGTAAGGTGTAAATTTAATCAACCTTAACTATCTATTGCCCTAAAAAAGCAACGATAATACATACTTCAAATTTTGTTCAACTACGACATAAGTCATTCTTTTGATATCTCTCTCCAAGTTCAATTAGTTATATTTCTCTCACAGCTGGTTTTCAATAACATTCCGACTAAGAACAACTATGATTGCCATTAAATAAGTATATACTGTTCAAAACAAGGGGAGAGATGTGGCATGGACATTACCCCTGATCTCAAAGCAATATTTTTGAGAAAAGAAATTAAATCATGATATTATTAATAAAATGATAGTAACTGGTCAATGATAGTGTGCTAACATTTGCGCATAATAAACTCCCAACATTTGATTTGTTAATGGTCTATGTGTAGCGAAGGCAATAGGAACAGTTATAAAAATCAACTTTACTATGTTGAAAGTCCTGGGGGGCAAAGGAGTGTTGAAAAGGAGCTCAGCAGCTGAAAGCTTTAATCAATCAAAGATGGAATACATTACCTGTCCTTTCCTTGAAATAACACAACGAGAATCACCAGCATTTGCAACAACTAGTTGGTTGTCTCGAATGATTGCTACACATGCTGTGCTTCCAGAATTTGGCCCATGAAACTCAGAATGAGGTCCCTAGATTTGAAAAGCAAAGTTGCCCCATGTCATGCTCATTTTTACCTACATTAATAAATGAGATGCTTAAAACTGAAAATATTTCATTGAATTACATCCTCAGAAGGCCAATCATCAAAATGGCCATTGGCTTCCCCACTCCTTGGAGACCATATTAACCCTTCAATCATACCAGAAACTTTATCTATCTTATCACCCAAAATGGCTAATTCTCTCCATCCCCTCTGCCCACGCATCATCTCATCCATTCTGCAGGAACCGACATCAAGGTCAAATTGCATGAGACCATATAGGTTCTAGAAATATAAATCAATACTGACAGAAAACAATAACAGGACACAACGAAGAAAGCAATCATTGCAATACCAATTCCACAATGGACATGATCAGCTGACAGGTGATATAATTATCGGCAATAATTAGACACCGGTAACATAATATCATACTGCCAATGTCAAATTGACTAGGCTATTATAAGTGTATCATGCCAAAAAATACTACAGAAACAAATATCAGGTTCCATGTCATGTCATCTTCCGCACTAGTAATAAATTAAAATCAGATATTAAATGGACATACTAAAATAAAAGATAATGAAATTACCTGAGAAAAGTTTTCTCCAAAGCAGTGCCTATATCTCCAGCTAAATATGCTTCATGCTTGAGCACTTGTTGGTGAAGATACTTGGCACAGAACTTAGCCACTGCTTGTCCTGGAAGGTGATGAAAAGGTAAAATAAGAGCATAGCTGCTCACTACTAACTTCACAGAAGGCTTAAAATGTACTGGTATTTCAAGCTTCACAAAACTTCAAAAAAATTTGTTATCATTCTTTATTGTGGTATATGTCAGTCTTTTCTCCTTTATCATCATTCTAGCAATATTCAACTAGATACAATTCCATAAATTATAGTCCAAATTCCACTCAACTTTTGTTGTTCAAAATCAAACCAATCACTACCTACTATTCCAACCCAAGTTCAGTATCATATAGCCAAAGTCTCAAATCCTTGTTTTCAAGCCTTTATCACCAAGAGTTTCCCAAACATAAATTTTCCAAGTAATAAATCTTTTGCATATTTAGACTTCCAATTCACAGAGAATTATGAATAGGATATGCAAAGTAGTTACGACTTTAAAGTTAGAAAATATAAACCAACATTATACTAGGACAAAGTTCAAGGTTGCCACTAAAGTTCCACAAAACACGATAAATTTGAACTCAAAATGCAAGAAATTTTACCAAAATCATAGGAGTCATTACATTAACGTAATAACAAGAAAAACCAGAATAAAGGAGCTGACCTCCATGGCCATCGTAAACACCAAAGAAAGATGTAGAAGCGTCCAAATCTGGATAAGCTGCATGCTGTTAAACACCTCATATAAGTTGAATATGCTAGAAATAACACTTAGTGTGGTCCACTGATTACAAATCTTATGACTATAATTAAGATGGTATAATAGTTAATGATAAGTTAAGACTCTAATCTCACTTAAGTTACTTTACTCACCAGATATACACTTCCTAAGTAGTTGTAATTGCAATGACATATAAACCATAATCGCATAAACATCAAAGAAAGACAGAATTGTTTGAAGTCCTTGAGACAGGTAAACAGCGGTTGAGTTGCATCAAACTAATTCTCGAATGGATATGCTGTAGTAACAAATATAAAGGCACAGATATAAAAAAAAGCAAATTTGTCATCATTCCATTGAACATTTCTGTTGAGGGTGACCACTGACCATACAGACACATTGACACCTTCTATTAAACTCATTAATATGTTTCAATTTTAATACCAATTGACCTACAGAAAACTCAACAACCAAACGATTGGGACTTATTTTAAAGAAATTGACCACATTACAAATTTTAGGTTTGCGAAAAGGAACGTTATTCTGATCTTCGGAAGTACCATGAGATTAGCCGAATCAAATTCAACTATATTTCCTACAATTGATAATTTTTGAAAGTACAAACAGAAAACCAAATATTTTTCAGCACTGGTTAAAGATAAATCTTAAAACTTTAGAGGCATCATGCAGAATGGATATTCATAGCAAGCATGTTTAGAGGAGAAAGTGAAAGAAGAAATAAAAAAATACTGACTGCATCTTCCATTGTTGAACGCCACCCCTGCATTGAGGAGACGCCGTATCGAAGTTTAGCATTTTCACCATCTTCTGATGCCTTATCTGTCTTAGGGGAGCTGAGATACACCCCCATGTTTCCTATATCAAATCACAATCTACGTCAGATACAAACAATGATCTACAGAAATAGAAAGAGGGCAGAGAGCACAAGTGATACTTCAAAAATTTTCTCTAGTTTCACAAAAACTTGTATTGAACCATCTCCGCGCATCCAAGCATCAAAATTCAAGCGAAGCAGGCTAATTCACAAGCACACTTCAAACAAACTCAAATACCGATATCGTACTAAATTCCAGGCTGATGTTTTCGCATTCTTCCACTTGAATTCAAAATGTTAACCACATATCAGGTTTGAATACAAATTTCCAACACGCATGCACGTACGTGAACACCAATCTTTAAATCAAGATCCAGCTACTCACTGGTCACATCTAACAGATGAAAACGAAATCACAAAGAAACAAACGAAAAAAATTCCCTAATTCCGGATCAAGAAAAAACAACAGAGACAACAACAACTATTGAAAAGAACACTTTGGAAGCAAATCAAGCCTCAAATTGAGCAAAACCATAATAAAGCGAAGAGTCTCATTCCAGCCTTATCTAACACAATCCGTTGAAAGCAGATGAACAAACAAACAAATTCCATTCCGCTTCCATTTTCCCGTACCTTTCTGGGAAACCAAACAGATCTCCCATCAAACACCAAACACACAAGACGATAACCAAAAATAGTACATTGATTGTACATGACAAAACAGAGCATCAAAGAAAGAGGCAAAACTGGAGAGAAAAGAAATCACAGCAAGAGGCGAGAGTAAGTGTCTGGAATGGAAAATGAAATGAACAGAGAGAGAAAGAAAGTGAAAAACTCACTTGCCAGTTGCAGAGACCGTACCGTTAAAGCGCACACTGAATCCAAAATATGAAGAGAATGGTTTTCAACTTTTAAGCGCACACTGACTCCAAAATATGAAGAGAATGGTTTTTGGCCTTTTGGCGTCGCTGTTGCTGTTATCTTCTTCTTATTATTAGAAATTAGAAATGTCAGAAAATCTCAACTAATTAGTAATTAATTACTAATCTCATCGTCATATAACTACACATCCACACGCTTGTTTGGGTTTAAATTCAAAATCCTCATTTAACTTTAATCAAAAAGCCTTCCACGCGTCCTGCACGAGCACTATTCATTGCTTCACTTATAAAGTTGGAAGTGAATTCGGTGAGGGTGCACTAGCTCCTATCTTTTTTGACCTTTCGCTCTCAGTGGGAAAACCATCTAGTTATGGGTATTCGGAAATTTTTCAACAGGAATTGGTCTATTGTTCATCGTCATATGTACCAAAAGAGCAACAGATACGTGAACTGACTTGCTGGCCAGGCAGGTCATGCCGACATTGAAGTCACTTATTTTGATGTTACACCTATAGGGTGACATCGTCTCCTTTTAGAGGATATGTCAGGGATCTGTTTCCCCTTACTCATTTAGCGATCAGTATACTCTTTTTTTCTTTATACCAGAAAAAAATTGTTAAACTCATTTCTTCATATTGAAAGAAAAACATTTAAAATACATTATGAAATTATTTTATATTAGGGATCAATTTATTTCTTATTTAGTGATAGTAAATTTTAGTATATTAATTTTTAGGTTTATTCATTAAAAATTTATTAATATTTTATATCTTTAATATGATAGATCAAATATCTACTCTAATTTTTCTATGGTAAAAAATAAAAAATAATTTAACAATAAAATTTAGTTCAATCATTTTCAATAAACAAAATGTTATTTTCAATAAACGAGAGACACAAAAACACCAACGACAATTTAATAAAATCTCACTGATACCAAAGTCGGTTTTGAGCAAGAGCAGGCAAGGCTCTTGTCTAGACGAGAGCCCACTTTTGACTTGCCTCTATTTTGTGTCATTAGAGCCCACTTTTGACTTGCCTCTATTTTGTGTCATTACGTTTCTTACGAGGGATCGTTCTTTTTTTGGTTGCCTACAAGATATTCTAGGAAAGTTTCAACTATAAAAAAGTATTTTTAAGTCATTCATACCCAGACTAATCCTCATTTGAGCCGAGTAAGTTCCTTGTAAGAGGTAAAGCTCTGACTCCAAGTTTTAAACGACTACACACATGAGGACGGTTCAAACTCGTGACCTCACTTAAGCCAGGATCGTTCTTGCCACTTATAAAAGATAAAACTAGGTAAAATAGAATTCTTTTTTATTTTACCTGTGATATATAAAATGTTAGGAGTGAATCCGGCTAGTATGTAGGATCTAAAGAAGTTTAATAATACGTAACCTTACTGTTAATTAGTAGATAAATTATTTTCAAAACTCAAATAATACAAAATACTTAATTAATTTTTTTGTTTGTTAATTTTTTATAATTTTAATTTTGGTGAGATTTAAAAAATCGTTATTATCAAAGTTTAAGAAAAATACGATTGATTCTTATCTTTCATTATGTTTGAACATACCCTTTTGTTTTGATGGTTATCTTACAATTTAAGCTTCTGTTTTTTTGGGTTGGTTCTCCATATTTGATGGATTGTTATTTACCCTTCCTTTGGTATTTTGCTAGTTACGAAGTTCCAAATTGTCGGCCAATGTGTCGTTTATTAAATTTGTGCGCTGAAGCGTAAAATATTGAACAAAGGAACGCTAGAGTGTAGGTGAGTTGGTAAGGAGCTCTTCTGATTTAAGTGAGGTCAAGGGTTCGAACTGTCCTCATGTATACAGCTATTTAAAATTTGGAGCCAGAATTTTACCTTAGACAAGGGACCTATCCGGCTCGAACGAAGATTAGTCTAAGTGTGGATGGCTTAAAAGTATAGGTGAGTTGGTAAGGAGCTCTTCTGATTTAAGTGAGGTCAAGGGTTCGAACCGTCCTCATGTATGCAACCATTTAAAATTTGGAGCCAGAATTTTACCTTAAACAAGGGACCTATCCGGCTCGAACGAAGATTAGTCTAAGTGTGGATGGATGGCTTAAAGGTATTTTTTTATAGTTAAAATTCTTTTAAAATATCTCGTGAATAATTAAAAAAATATTAAATAAAGAAAAAAAGTAGTGACATCATTGGACATAGTCCAAAAAAATTGTGGTGCCAACGTGACATAGCGACGCGATGCTTGCGATAATTCAAAATGCTTATGATAGTTTATTGTTGTACTACTTTGGAAAAGACATCTTGTTGGATAAAGTACACCCAAAAGTCCTCGAGACCTATCCTTTTAGAAACTTTTGAATTAAATTTCATACATTGCAAAGTTTCGAATTTTTTGTTCCTACGCTAATCATGATTAGGAGCTTCCGCCGGGCTTGATGTGGCTGAGCTTGAGAGCAATCTAAAACTTGACTTCATTCAAAATTTTAAATTAAAAATCAAAAATAACTTTTTTTAAATTTATCGGCCCTGAAATTAAGTCTCCGTGGGCAATTCAAGTTCATGACTCGACATCTTATCAAATGGAGCCTTATTTATTAACTTTAAGTCAAGTCAGATTGAGTAAAGCAAGGGCGATTCGTCAAATCTAATCATGATGTAAATGATAAAGTTATTGTTCACTTTTTCTAATGTGTCGTATATATTTTTAGAACTTTTAACAAATAAGATCCGAAAGATAAAATATAATTAGAAAACTAATATTGAGACTCCACCAACGTCAAAAGCTAGATATAATTTATCTCATAAAGTTTTCCAAAATCTTTAAGATAATTCATGTAGATATCACTTAATTTGTATAAAATGACACCATTTATATCCTCAAACTTAATTTTATTAGGTTTTCATCAAGTCCCCATTTCGACACTCGTTATGGGCACTCACATGAAATCTTGTTGAGGTGCAAGATTTACAGGATATTTGAAATGGTATGAATTGAATTCAATTGTAGCATTGAATTCAATTCAAGTATTTAGAAACAAAAAAATAGATGAATTGAACCCCATCATCTTTTATAAATTAAATTCACCTAAAAAAGTATCGGAATTGAATTACAAACTGGAACTTCAATTCTTCTTTTGAACGTTGAAAATATCTTTCCAATAATACTCATCTAACCCTATCATATATCTCTTCACCTCAAGTACCCCCTCTCACCTCAAACAGCCCCTCCCACCAAGAAATGGAATAACAACACCATCTCCACGAATCAGTACCTTCCATCATATCTAGATTTTCCCTTTTCTTTCTTTATAGGTGTCTTTTTCTTTTTCGTTTTTTTGATTATGATCATCGTTTTCTTTTAGATTCATCGTTCGATTTAGCTTCTCCTTTCATTTTTCCTTCCTGTCTACATTCTTTTGATGATATCACTTATAATGAAATTGATTTTTATAACTTGCTCTATATAAGTGTTAATGTTTATTATTTAATAAGATTTTTTGTCAAGGGTAAAAATGACATATGAAATAATTGAATTCATTTTGATTATGTTCTAAACAATGCAATTGAATTCAGTTCTAATATTATTGAGTTTGTTTTAAACAGTGTAAATTGAATTTAATTCAATCTCATTAATATAATTGAATCCAATTCATTAATGAATTCAATTCGAAGGTTTCTAAACGACTCGTAGAGAGATTCGAAAATACTTAATTTTATCTATATTTAATAGAGAAGCTATTTCTAACAGACCCACATACAATGCATCATAAAGATATTACAAAATTACAAATAGATATAGATACATATGCTAAACAAAATAATAAAATAAAATAACTAAGTAAATAAGTCATATAAACATAAAAGATAGATATTCCAAAGAAGTACGATTAGTATCAGGAGCAATATAATTAGGAGTTATTTGGGAAGGAATAAAATAAATTGGTAGACATTCTTCAGTTTCAGTAGAGACAGATGGAACATAAAAAAAGTACAGTGTGTCTTTAAAGAATTTAACATTAATAGGCACAAAAAAATGATTCAGCGAGGGGCTGAAACATTTATACCCTTTTGCAAACGAGAGTATCCAAGAAAAATGCACTTTATAGCTTTTGGATCTAATTTATCCTTGTTAGGCTAAAGCTGGTGAGCAAAACAAACATATCTAAACACTTCAGGATTAATGAAAAAAGGGTCTTGATAAGGAAAGAGAATTGAGAATGAAGTTTTAACCGTTAGCACAAAAGATGACATTAAATTAATAAGAAAACATGTAGTATGCATAACATCTCCCCTGTAAACTTTTGGGCATATTCATGTGGATTAACAGGGTACAAACTATTTCAACAATATGTTGTATTTTTTGCTCAACTACCTTATTTTGTTGAGGAGTGTGTGGGCAGGAAGATTGATGTTAAATACCTTGTTGTTTCAAGTAGTTGGAGAATGAGCTAGAGAAATATTCTTTAGCATCATTACTATAAAGAATATTGATTTGAGTATTAAACTAATATCAAATTTTAGTATAGAAAGAATAAAATATAGACAATAGTTTTGAGCGATCTCACATTAGATAAAACCAAGTTATTTGAGAGAAATCATTAACAAAAACTATAAAATACCGAAATCCCAATTTAGACTTGACAAAACTCGAACCCCAAATATCTGTATGGATTAACATAAAAGGTTTTTAACTCTTTTATTGACTCGAGGAAAAAATGAAGTATGATGATATTTTCCTAAGTGACATAATTCATAATTTAATCTAGAAATAGAATATAATCCCGACACTACTTTCTTGAGATATTCCAATGACGAATGACCCAATCGACTATAGATATCAATAGAAGAGACTAACATTAAGCATGTGATGGATGATTGCAACTTGTCGCAATAGTACATTCCATTAGATTCACACCCTTCTTTAATCATCTTCCTGATCTTCAAATCCTAGATAATGACATTGTTGGGGTAGAAACATAAAGAACAATTTAGTCATTTAGTCAATTTTCTCACAAACATAAGATTAAAAGAAAAGTTTAGTACAAATAATGCAAAGGGTAATATGAGAGAAGAACAAGGATGAGAGGGTCTGACATATTTAATGGTGGCAGTAGATCTATCAGCAATAGTAAGTTTATAATCATGGGGTGCAGTAAAGGAACAATATGGTTAAAGTTGGTTATTTTATGTGAAATATGATCGGTGGCACCATAATCTAATACTTTTGACTATCTTCTAGGGACATATGAATAATAGGCAGTTGGGTTACCTTGATGAGCCAATATTACAAAAACTTAGTATACTCATCCTGATATAAAGTAACAGATGATTGTGAAGTTGTAGCCGAAGAATGTTCTTCAAGAGATGTAATATAAGCAGCTTGCAAATGGGGATATTTATCCCAACAAGACTTTTTGTCATGTCTGCTTTTATCACAATGTGTGTAATGGAGTCGTGAGCCTTTGCCACTTCCTTCTCGACCACCGCATCCTCCTCGGTTTCCCCCATAGATTCCTCTGACTTGTTAATCAAATTGTGTTATAAGTGCTGACCTATCAGAGTTATTCATTGGTGGATTCGCCGTAGTTATAGAGTAGGAGAGTCTAGAATATACCTCAACTAAGGATGGAAAGTCTACTCCTCCCAAGATTTGTGCTCGTAGGCTTAAACTCAAGTTTCAATTAAGCCAAAAACGTTATAGTCACTAAGTGCTCTCTTTAAATCTGCGTCTCCTTAATATCATATGTGATTGGTAGTAGAGAATTCAACCCCTCAAATGCATGTATCACTTTTCCAAAGTATTCAATCAAACATCCCTCCTATTTGGAATGAAATAACTCAACAAAAATATCATACATACGAAGTATATTACTGGATTAGAAATCTTAGCATGCTCCCAAGCTTGCGTATAATGAGAGAATAGGACTGAGATTGTAGGTTCTATAGAATTGAAAAGAATATGTAGTGATTGTGCATCATCACCTTGCCAATTTTTCAATATTTTTTGATTAGTTAGGAGATCAGATGTAAGATAGGATAGCTTTCTCTAACATCTAAATAATAATTTTACATTCTTAGACTAAAAAGAATAGTTACTATTATTCAAACATTGCTTGTTCATTCGCAAAGTTAAGGAACCCATTATTAGAATACCCATCAATGATTTGCTATTGGAATCTGACATCCTTAAGGGTATTTGACGAATTTCTTAGCTAAATGGAAACTAGTAACATTGCTGACGATGTTCTGAGACATATAAAAGATGTTACTATTGTCAAAATACCTATGTTTTGGTTAGTTTTGACATAAAGCAAGACCAGAACTCCATTCAGGATATAGAGGTAAGCTAACCTATCAAACTACCATCACCGGTGGTTGCCAGAATATGACACATGACGCCCAAGCACTGATGGGTGGGTGGTTTTCCAGTGACTGTCGATATTCTGGTGGTTGTTGACACCTCCTAGTTGCTTCTGTGGATTTGGATTTTACTTTTGGTAAGTGGAGGTTGTTTTGGATAGATTAGAAGGTGTTTTATAGTAAAGAGGGTTTTGTGGTTTGGAAACTAACTAGGCTCTGATACCACGTGAAATTTAGATAATGTTTTAACTGAGGGTTTGATTCTAACTCAAGACCCTTGTAACCTTTATATAGAACTAATTACATAAGGAAAGGATCTTAGGAATAAAAAGGAAATCACACAATAAAGAGGGATATCATACTCTCCCTAATATAGATATTTCCTAACATCTAATATAGATATTTCCTAACAACTTCCTATTCCCTTAATAAGAGATTCCAAATCTCCTCATAAAGGGAGCAACTTTCACCTGTCAATCATAATTCTTATTGATCCTCGCCATAGCCCCCTAGTTATAACACTTGAGAATGACCTTTCTATAACTCTTAGACTAAGCTAGACTAAGACCTAAAAATACACCCAACAACTCTACTTTAAAGTCAAAGTAATAACCTACACAACCATAGAAACTTGCTATAAAATTGTTGTACTCATCCCTCAACACCTATATAACACAATCTTAGCAACCCTATCATAATTTATTTTAACCCAACTAGGAGTAGGAGGAGCCTAAGGTATAGAAAGAATAGATATATAACCATACTTTGTTAAGGTTAGGAGAGAGGCCATTGTAAGAATTTCTCTGAACATGACAATGATAGTCATAGCAACCTTCTTGGAACTTCCATCACTGTCTTCAAATAATTATCGATACCAGCTCAACCAAATTTTTTAGCAAGTAAAACCGAAAAAAATATGCCAAGATCCTGGGTTGTTCATAAGGTTTATATCTAACTATTCACGAAAAGATAGCCTCCAAGATAGGAATTAACTCCTCTCATATAGCCAACACCCATTTACTTTCACTGAGAGCATGCTCATGTTATTCCTTAACCGAACTACACCACTCACATGTTGGTGTCCAAGTTACAAATCTATGAAAGCACAATCCTTGAACTACAAGCTTTTCATTTCGAGCCATCCAGAGATAAGTTTAACCTGACGAAGACCAAGCCACCTCCACACCAGACACCACCTTGAATCAAAGAGGTCTTCTACTTTATTTAGTAAGAAGTTATAAGTAGATTTCATAAAGAATTTCCCCGATGAAGAGTTGCTCCATCGCAAGAGATCCATCCCTTTTTAAACTGAAGGAGGACGAATATCTTTAATGTGGTTCATAACTTACCAAGAAAAAAGCTTTAAAGAAGTTCTACATCCCAATCTCCATTACACAAACAAACTCAAAAATTAAGCAATATAACAAAACATTAGGAATAAGAGAACAACATATTTTCGCAAAGCTTTAAAACTAAAAACCCAATGATCAAACCAAATTTTAATGTATTTACTATCCCTAATACAATTTAAAAAAAATTTGAGTAATAGAAGAACATAGGTCATAATTCATTTTCCATAATATTGATCATTGGATATAGAATTATAGATACTCTTAGATATTTTAGGCCCTATAGGCAACCCATATTTATTTTATAGACATTGAACCAACAACTTATCCGATAAGGCAAGCAAACTCAATCTAATCTTCATAAAAAAAGCTTAGTTATGAAATCTTGATTTATGGAACCCTTGGCCACCATTAGCTTTAGAATGGTACATTTTATCCCAACTAATAAGGGGTAACTTATATTTCTCAAGGTTATCCCAGAAAATAAAGGATCTATAACATTGGTTAACCTATTCAACAAATGATAAGGGTGACTCATAACCTACATCAAATAGCTTAAAAGGGCTTGTAAGATTAATGTGGGAAGGGTGATTCTTATTGCCATTGAAAGCAAGTTTTTGTTTTCCATTGCGACACACGAGTTTTAACTTTATCAGTGAGTGATATAATAATAGGCTTCCTTATTTGCACACCCTTGATGATGTGGCACTCTGAGATGTTGCTTTGTTAAGCTATTGAATTCGCCACTTGCCCTTGGCTATTCTTAGAGAAACAAATAGCAAATTTTGGGAAGTTTACAAGATGTTATAGATCCTACAAAAGACTAGGTTGCAATTAAGAATGACATCCATCTAATGCTCTGAAGCCTATGCAAAAAGCAATAAATCGTTAGCATAAGATAAATGAGATAAAGGAATCATACCCTTTAAGCATTTAACCAACTTTCAAGCTCTTTCACTCATAGTTTGATTAATAATTTGTGACAATTGTTCCATACATAGAACAAACAAATAAGGTCAAAGAGAGTCTCTCTATTTCATCCCCCTAGAGGATTTGAAAAAAGAAGATAAATTTCCATTCCAAAAGATCTAAAATGGGAGAGTAATAAGCATTCTCATGATCAAATCATATAGGTCAATGGGAAATGAATCGCCATCAACACTTTATAAGGAAAACTCCAACTAACCTTGTCATAGGCCTTAGCAAGATCCACCTTTAATTTCATCAGCCCTTTTTGCCTCTTTTTCTTATATACACAATTGATCATTCATGGGCCATCATTATATTGCCTTCAATATGCCTGTCTGGAATGAAACTAGCTTGAGTCAAGGAGATATTATATCATCAAGGAATGATTTATCATTATCTTTAGTACCAATTTGTGCTCATGCTTATAAAATGACATAACTGTACTTTCAAACCTAACTTGATTAAGTTTTCGCAAGATCTCTATTATGACATCGTTAACTCATGACACATGACACGTGACATGTTAACCACGCAATTCTAATCTGTTGGGAAATATCCAGTTGGATATTTTCTTGATATGATTGACTCCTAAATAGTTAGGAGATCAGATCTGATATTGGAAATCAGATCTGACATTATATACAGATATTAGTTTCCTAGAATAGACCTATCAATTTCTATATATACTTATATCTATATACTGAAGTAAATAACAAGTGAAATATAAACAATATAGAAATTCTGCATGGTATCAGAGCTATACCTGAAAACTAAAACCCTAGCCACTACCTATTGTCCCTCATACTACTCCTTGCATTTCCAAAAAATAGTTGCCCCGCCTATTGTTCTAATCCTACAAAACTATGTCAACCTTGACATTTGTGAATCCTCTAACCCAGTCCAGAATCCTCCTCCATATAATACTTCCTCAGATTCTCATTCCATTCAGGTCACTACTATACGACTGAATGGAGAGAACTTTCTTCGCTAGTCCCAATCAGTGAGAATGTACATTCGGGGAGAGGAAAGATTGGATATTTGACCAGTAACAAAAGGGAACCCATGGTAGAGGATCCTACACAGGGAATATGGGATGCAGAAAATTCTATAGTGATGACATGGCTAGTAAATTCCATGGAGGAAGATATTAGCTCCAACTATATGTGTTATCACACAGCTAAGGAGCTATGGGACAACGTGAATCAGATGTATTCTGATTTGAGAAATTAGTCCCAAGTATATGAACTAACTCTCAAATTGGGTGAGATTGACCAAGGTGAAGATAGTGTTACTAAGTACTTTAATTCTCTGAAATGTTTATGGCAAGACTTAGACTTATTTAATGACTATGAATGGAAATCCCTTGATGATTGTAACTATTTTCGGAAAACAGTAGCGGATAACTGAATTTTTAAGTTCTTAATTGGACTTAGTGTTGAGTTTAATGAGGTTAGAGGTAGGATTATTGGAAGACAACCACTCCCTACCATTGGAGAAGTCTTTGCAGAAGTTCGACGTGAAGAGAGCAGACAGTTTATGATGTTTGGTAAATGAAATCCTACATCTACTATTGAAAACACAGTATTAGTTGCTGGGAACACTACTAGTCGTACTAGGAAGAATGAGGAAAAGTCATAAGTTTGGTGTGACTATTGCAATAAAGCACGGCATACCCGTGAAACATGCTGGAAACTTCATAGAAAGCCAGCCAAATGGAAGGGATCGCATGAAGGGAGATTTAATAAAACTTTCTCTAGTGATTCAACTTACTATGAATCACAAACAATCCCAGCAGCAGATAAGGTGGACGCTGGATAGTTTCACAAGAGGAGATTAATTATATTCTGAAACTTCTGAAACCTAAAATTGAATCCTCAAGTGCTCTTAATGCCTCTGAGGCACAAACAGGTATGGATTTTTGTTGGGACCCGATCCGGGAACCGGATCCCAGCCGGAAAACGAAGGGAACAAAGCGGATTCAAATTTAAGAAGTCGAATCTGAAGGCAACACAAATAGGAAAGTGCGGAAACCAATAGCAAAATGCGGAAGCAACGAATTCGATGAGGAAGCAAACGCGAAACCGAAAGCAAATAGGATCTCAAAGCGAGACGAATACGAAGGTATCGAATCAAAATGAATTGAATCCAAATAGAATCGAAACCAATTTCCGACATCCGTGAACAAATATCTTAGAGAAACATGATCGCGTTGGAAACCTTAGACTTAACCTATCCGA
>JAOSBK010000005.1:7011879-7027244 GCA_027568895.1 Erythroxylum shatona | reverse complement strand
TATGTATATATATATAATGGCAAAATTGTAATTACTATATAACGGGTAAACGGGTATGGGGGGTGGTATCCCCATACCCGCCCCGATACCCGACGGATATTTTTGCTAACCCCCCATACCCACCCCACGGGTAAAAATTTGCTCCCCATATCCGCCCTCGTTCGGGTAATTTTATCGGGTACCTATCGGGTTCGGTTACAATTGCCATCCCTACTCCTTTATTAAAGTCTACACCTTTCTCGTGATCATAGAAAACTGTGTCTTTGCTTTTGGTGTCTTTTTGCTTTTCTGGATCATAGAGTTCAAATCCAAACTTTTCATCTCCATAACTAATAAATATGCAAGGAAATGCCTTTGAGTCAAGTTTTTTCCTTTACTCCTTGGGCACATGTTTAAGCACCTTACATTCAAATACCCTCAAATGTTGGTATGAGGGGTCTTTGCTTATCTATACTCTCTCAGAAATCTCAAAATCTAAGGGAACTGATAAAGCTGTATTAATTAAATAAGTAGTTGTTTTAATTATTTTACACTAGAACATCTTCGGTAGTTTGGACATTTTTATTCTCCTAGTAACACTATTATGTTGTGAAGTACCATGTTCTTATCTTCAATTGTCTAATGTCACGTGTCACATAATAATCTTCAAACTCCTTAAAGGTATATTCTCTTCTATTTTCTATTTGTAGACACTTCAGTTTTCTCTCAACTTCCCTTTTTATCATGATGATGAAACTTCTGAAAAGTTTCAAAAGCTTGGCCCTTTTCTCTCAACATGTAGATCCAAGTTGTTCTTAAGGCATCATTAATAAATGTAATAAAGTATTACCTTTTAATGATTACTCTTCATAAGACCGTAAACATTTGAATGCACTATCCCCAAAATTTTCATCTTTCTTGTAGATCTCTAATTGGAAGAGGCTCTATACTACTTTCCAATTAAATAATGATTGCATTAACTAAAAGAAAGAGTAGTATTGGCCAGGATAAAAGATTTACTGGCCATTAGTTTGATTCTTTTCTCATTCATATGCCCTAATCGCTGATACTATAGATTTGGAAGAAGTATTTTCTTCAACTGTATACACTTCTCCACCAATTACTCTCAAGTGTATCTTGTACAATGAGTAACGTAACTCTTCTCTCACAATTGTTATTGCTTCCTTATATAATTTTCACTTCTTGCTCCAAAATGCCTGCTGAAATCCTTCTTAGTCTAACACATATTTTGATAAAAAAATTTAATAGTAAGTCAGGGATATGCATACATCTCTCGAAATTGGTAAGCATTTGACGTTAGTTGGATCTAAATGTCACCATACCTACAATCTTAGCAGAACTTTGATTTTACATCTTTACACTCCCAAAGTCTTCACTCCTATAATTTGAGATACTCTCTCTTTGGAGCATAGTGATAAGACACTCTTATATCAACTAGCTACTCAAAACCTGAATTGTAGACATGGAAGCATTCACAAGTTTCACAAATCATTGATACTTCATCATCTATGCTTGAAGCTATTATAGTTGTATTTTTATCATCCCCGTCATTTACATGATCTTGCTTTTTCTAATCCATATTCCACTTGTAGAAATTTCTAATGTGTCTTGATTGGTATAATATTGACATGTCTTCACCTCTTTGTCACATGGTCCACTTACATGCCTGTATATACTTAGGACATCTGTGTGTGTGTTTAACTTGACCGTGCATGTCTTTGACTCTTATCATTCATCTGTACGCATTTACAGTTACCTACACAATTTTCACATATGGTCATGTATGATGGGGACAAGGACATGTCTCATCTTATAATGCCATGTAAGTCATCATCCAGTTTATACACATTCACAGTCTTTACCCATATAAGTTAAGGATATGGGCATGTTGTACTTTACATGAACGTCTCTCTCAAATATGGCTTCAAATCACTGGCTATTCATCTTGACTTCATTTGTTCATCATTTCAATGATTTGTAAGAATATCTAAAATTATTGAAACTCACTTTTACCAATAAATAGAACTGGATATGCAACAATAAGTCCTTGCAGATGGACTTGTCAAGAGTTTCACTTATAGTAAGCTTGACAAGGCCACAAATAGATAGGGATGACAATTTTTGACCCATGACTCTAAATTTAGTTGTTTTCAATAGGTCGGTCTAGGGTCAAACAAACACGAGGTCCAATTATTCTAAACAATATAACATCATTTTACTTAGAAGAATTGATCTTCGAATAAGCTTGAATTTGAACATCCTAGATCCTGATCTAATTAAAAAAATTTTGTATTTTAATTTTTAAAAAATTATTTAAAAAAACTTGGCGGTCATTGCCATCCTTACAAATAGATTCTCGACAGAAATAGGAAGAGGTGGATCTGGGGTGACATAGAAAGGAGTTTTAAATGAAGTGTTGTAGCTATTATGCTATTAAATGAAGCTAACCAAGGAGAAGAGTTTCTAGCGGAAGTGAGCACAATAGGGAGTATCAACCACATGAACTTGATGGCCATGCGAGGATTTTGCACTGATGGAAAGTATAGACTTTCTAGTATATGAAACTATGGAACACGGTTCATTTTCTGATAACTTGCTCACTTGATTGGCATAAAAGGTTTGATATTGCTATTGGAGCTACAATGGGCTTAGCTTATTAGGCTTATTTATACGAGGAATGCCTGAAGAGGGTACTACAGTGTGATGTCAAGCCACAGAACGTATTATTAAACTCTAATCACCAAACGCGACTTGCAGATTTGGGTCTGTCTAAAAAACTCATGATCTCAATTTCTCAAGACTGGAGGTTACATGGGTCTTAAGTGGGCTTTCAGTTATGGGATTGGTGTACCGGAAATGGCGACAGGAAAAGTTCCAAGAAAGGTGCATGCAATAGATAATGGACAAGAAGCGGCTGAAGAAAGCTTGGTTGCTTGGGCTAGACACAAGCTGCTTCTACAACTACAACAGACACCTGGGGACAAGAGACCATAGACCGCCTGGTCACTGGGGTTGAACATTCTTGTTGAAGTGGCTTTGAAATGTGTGGAAGAAGACAAGGATTCGAGAGCCAGCATGAGCCGGGTAACATAACACAGTTGCTTTCGTAGAAACTGTGTTTTTCTAATTCAAATAAAGAGCAACTTTTTTTATTAGTCTTGTCTTAGGCAATAATTTATTAAAAGAAAAGAGGAGGACGAAGACGAAGGCGTATAAAAAACTTCTAGAAGAAGACCGTAAATGCTCCCAAAAGTTGGTTGAGATTGAGAGCCGAGTCGGTGTCCCGACTCCTGACCCCGCCAACTCGGGCCCCGTACAATCGGTGGCTTTTGCTTCGGATTATGAAATCTCATTTTCGCAAGCTTATGACCAGAAGTACTCGTAAAACCATAAATCTTCAAAGCAACTCTCAAATGTACTTGTCCAATATGTGTTCTTTCATCTCCTCCACCAATTTCTAGTAAATTAAGTGATTGATTTATTATATTATAGAAAAGAAAATTTCCCGATCATTGCCTCTGCGTCTTCTGCGTTCAGATCACTTGGGAGACTTCTTTTACGGAGTTGGAGAATGCAGTTTCTGAGTTGTCTTTAAATTAGCGATGTTCTGTAGCTCTTTTAAGGGTGTAAAGATTGAATCTTTTCCAGCTTCTCTCTGCCTTCACCGCTTTTATTTGGTGGGCGTGCTCCGATTTCTCCATTTGAGGTATACCCTTTTCCTGCTTCTTAATACGGGTATGTTTTTGGATGGATGGAATATGGTTGTTTCTTTCTGTGGGTACCTTGAGTTCTGCAGCTTGCATCAATGACTGGGTGTAGGGTATTTTTTCGTTTGTCTTTTGAACTCTGCTACGGTTGTTTTGATTGGCTCTGCTATACTCTTCGCCTTTCTTTGTTTTGGTGGTTTTAAATTCTCATCAAACTCATGGCGTAAGCATAGCCAGAAAGGTGTTTTCTCCATCCACAATGTTTAATTTGTTGGGGTAAGGGGAGAGGAGGAGGAGGAGGTTAATATTAGTGGATGAGCATTTGAGGGAGGGGAAATAAGGTAATGGATCTACAGTTGAGCGTGTAATGGTTTGGCATCCACTGTTGATGGAGGGTCTGTGAGTACTGCTGATAGCGATTCATGGACACAGATTTGGGGTCTGACATTTTCTCCTTTGTAATGTTGTTTCAAATTTCCAGAATAAGTTTTTTTACTGTGTAAACAAAAGAAAGGACAAGTCCTTTATATAACCTAAATTTGTAATTATCTCAATAAATTATGACGTCTAATTGATTTTCTTTTGTCACCCAATCCAAATAAGAATAAACAGGGCACAGCTAATATTGATGTTTATAATTTTAGTTTCTTAATGTGTAGTTGCCTGTAGTGATTGTTATTAATGATGGACCTCAATGAGCGCCTGCTGCCACCAAAACCTGCTTCAGAAATGAACGGTAGAGATGCATCTTATCTGCCATCAAAAGCTGCTTCAGCAATAAACGTTAGAGATGCATCTTATCGGCCATCTGCCTCTGGACGCCAACCTTTTCAAGGTGTGGATGTATTGGGTCTAAAAAAGCGTGGTCAGGGTCTTCGGTCTTGGATTCGTGTTGATGCATTTGGGAACTCTCAGATTGTTGAGGTTGACAAGTTCACTGTGATGCGTCAATGTGATCTACCTGCTCGTGATCTACGCTTGCTTGATCCTTTGTTTGTTTACCCTTCAACTATTCTTGGTAGAGAGAAGGCTATAGTAGTAAACTTGGAGCAAATTCGATGTATTATTACAGCTGACGAAGTTCTACTCCTCAATTCCCTCGACAGCTATGTTTTGCAGTATGTTGTGGAGCTACAGAGAAGATTGACAGCACCTGGTCTAAGTGATGTTTGGCAATCAGAAGGATCTCATTTCAATAGAAGGAGAAGTAGAAACTTTGACAATGTTTTTGAGAATGCATCCCCAGAATACTTGCCCTTTGAGTTTAGAGCTCTTGAGGTTGCCTTGGAAGCAGCTTGTACTTTCCTTGATTCTCAGGTTTGTAAAAGAGAACGATGTATCTCTGATAGACATAATTCTGAATGTGCCTTGTTATATTTGGTAAGGATAGAATGCCATTGATGAGAAATCATCTACACCTATTGTTTTGTGTGAGCTGTTTCTCATTATGTTCCTTCTATTTTTGCTTTCTCTCTTCTGTGGACCATTCAACCATAATTTGAGTTAGTCAACCCTTATCACATACAACCTGGTTGATATTTAGCAAATAATAATTACTTTTCTGGCTTCATCTTCATTGTCTTCATGTCCTTGATTGAATTTCTGGCATCTTTGGTTTCTTTTGATTTCATTCAATATTGGATATGGTAAAACTAAAATAACACCCATGCAATCTCACTTTTTTTCAAAAAAAAAAAAAAACTCACATTTTTCTCTGCCTTAATTTTGTGGCTTAAAAATCTATTCCATCATCTTTAACTTATAACCATAAATTTTAATTCTCAATTGACTAGAGCTTACGATATGAAAGCAAACTCACCCTAAAATTGCAGTACGCAGTTCCCTGCAAATTGCACAAGCCATATTCTGATGGATGGAACTCTTTCATAATTGTCTTGTACATGTGCAAGTTACATTGTCTATATGTGAAAATCTTGGGCTTTCTATTAAATGTAAGTACATGCTTCACAAACATTGAGAGGGACTCTTGTGTGGCTTTAGATTGACATAAACAGTTAATGACATGCTTTCTGGTGGTAGAAATGTTTTTCTTTTGTCTTTTGACCACAAAATAATCTGATAAACTCCAGTGAACATGAGAAACTGAGTAGCAGTATTAAAATTTTACCTTTTCCACTTATTGGACTGTGTAGAGCAAAATTGTTTTAAATTTCTGTCCCTGTACAACCTTGACTGCAAATGCCTGTTTCCAGATGAAGGTATTGTATTATGGGTGTCAACCTTTATTTGATTTAAAAGCATATCACTTAGCCGGATGAAGTAGACAATTTTACCGATTTACTAATTCTTCTATTTAACCTTCCAAAGGCAGCAGAATTGGAAATTGAAGCATACCCATTGCTAGATGAGCTAACATCAAAGGTCAGTACACTGAACTTGGAACGTGTTCGCCGATTGAAAAGCAGGCTTGTTGCACTGACTCGGAGAGTTCAGAAGGTATTGCTTTAGTTCTCATCTGAATTTACTCTTAATTCACTGCAAGAATCTCTGATCTTTGGGCAAATTTTACCTAACATGTAGTTCCCATATTCACATAGCATTTGACTTGTGTATGTACATAGGTTAGGGATGAGATCGAGCAGCTCATGGATGATGATGGAGATATGGCTGAAATGTATCTTACTGAGAAGAAAAGGCGGATGGAATCATTGTTTTATGGTGATCAGTCATCAATAGGATTGAAGTCGAATGATGGAGGAATATCTATTTCTGCTCCAGTTTCACCTATTTCGTCACCCGTTGCGTCAAGAAAACTCGAGAAGAGTTTGAGCATTGCTAGGAGCCGACATGAGAGCATGAGAAGTTCGGAAAGTACTACAGAGAGCATAGAAGAACTGGAGATGTTACTGGAAGCATACTTTGTTGTCATTGATAGCACTCTCAACAAGTTGACATCGGTACTGATAGCTACCTCTTTACTTTACTTTCTTTTTTCATTTATTGTAGAGAAACTGTATAACGTCTCAATGTTTCAGTTGAAGGAGTATATAGATGACACAGAGGATTTCATCAATATTCAGCTGGTATGAATCCCACATGCTCTCTGTCATTCTCGTCTCCTGAACATTATTGTTATTTGCTATAAGTTTTAGCTACCTCAGTTAAATTTTGTTCTAGGTTTGGCTGACTTTCGAGATTGAACTAGAATCACTTTGCTTTTACTGTTTCATATAACTGAAAGAATCGAATAGTAACAATTAATCTTCTTTCTACACCAGTTGTTAGATTTCAAAGGAGTTGAATTCTAAAATTGAATTGCTCTCATTGCAGGATAATGTCCGGAATCAACTGATCCAATTTGAGCTCATCCTCACTACGGCGACATTTGTTGTTGCCATCTTTGGGGTGGTAGCTGGTATCTTTGGCATGAACTTTACAATTCCATTGTTTGATGATCCAAATGCATTCAAGTGGGTACTCATAATAACAGGGATTAGTGGAATAATCATATTTTGTGCATTTTTGTGGTTCTTCAAATACAGAAGACTTATGCCACTATAGACATTGAGGAATTTCTATTCGAGTGAAGAATTTACTCATATTGATTACATTTATACTTGACTGTTCCAAACGACAGAGAATAAAGATAGCCCTTCTTCAGGAATCGATACAGATAAGTTTTTGTACTTGTCAGCAGCTGGTTTAAACAAACTTCTCTTTGGTTGCTCGAGGCAGCGTTTGCTTTGATGTAACATAGATGATTCAGTTGATTAGTTGTTTGGAAGTTAGTTATTTAATATTAAAATGAAACTTGTCAAAGTGTAACAAGTCGACCATACAACATACCATTTTTATCTTGATTTGAGAGGAGTTTGCTTGGAGGATTCCATCCTTACGAAATGCCTCAGAACAAGAAACATTCAAGGGGTTACAAGAAGGTAAGATGAATTAAGTTTGGAAACAACTGGATCTAATGTGAAAGAAAATTCCTGATGCAATGTGGTATATAAATAACAACTTAAAACATGTTTAGCTTTATATAACAACAATTATGTCAGGAAACTCAATATTATATGTTAAAGGTCGGAAGAAAAATGCTATGATTCCTCCTCTGTAAGAAATAAGAATCATCAGCTAAATTCATAATCAAGCAAACACAGGTTCTTATTTGCATTCGGCCGTTTTTATATGAAGTTGACAAAATAAAGGTTACTAGAGACAAATAAATTCTACTGTCAATAAAATTTAAGCATTCCTCTGGTAAGCAAATGCATCATACATCTCTAGACATCATGAGATGTGCTGGCTTTCAACAGGGCTGTAAGCCAGTTTTGAAAAAAAAAACCCGTAAAGCAGTGCACTAATGAACCAAAGAAGTCTGGATTAGAAGTCTATTGATAAGATCCCTTAAGCAGAACCGGATGAAAGTCTTTCTCTACGGGCTTTATCAGCTTTTTCCATGTAATCTTGATGGGAATGATGCTTTGATCCTACAAGAGAAGAGAGTAATGGTCAGCGATAAATAGAAACCAGCAACATTTAGTAGTGAAAAGTAGCTGTACTGTAATACAGCTACCAAATATTCCATGCTCCAATTCTCTTTTTAAAAATTTTAGCAGGAGGTCAGTCTTAACATTTCTTTCTGATAGATCACTTGTCATAATTTACAGAATACGGTAACATGAATTCAGGATTCTGGGTTGTTTGTAGGGAGAGCTACTGTGGTAGATCAATTAAATTTTGCATCAAGTGCCAATTAGAACTGCTCTATACAAATCAGAAGACTGCTAACAAATTCTTGGCAGTGGGAAGAGCATCTTTTTCATGAGTTTCAAACTCAACTTCAAGCATCTAAAGATATGCAACTTGCCATTTGTTGTACCATTAGCGCAACAACTTCAGGAATCATCTTACCTTTTTTATGGACTCTTTTCTGCTAATCACATTCAGTTGCCTTTAATTCTACAATAATGCACCTGATTTAATACATGAACTCTCCTAAGACTAACTAGGTTAAACAAATCAGGTCCTAAACATGCAAAGCATAGCAATCTAAAATCATTTTCTTTTCTTATTGCAAACGAGGAGACATCTTATTCCCCAAAGAGACTCAAGACTCTTTATTAGCTCAACCTGAATAATAATGAATTCTCATTTGAGAAAATGTGCCAAGTGTAAGAATATATCAAAGAAAGTACGAATCTTCAATGTCATTAAATTCTGATCGATACAGTGACCTCGCAACTGTAAGAGTATAGACAAATACAGAAATTAGTATAGTCTATTTGAGGCTAAAAGTTCATATGATGGGGAAAATCAGCACGCTATATCTAGTAATTGTGATTAGAGCAGAATTCTTGATGCAACATAAGCAAAATATAACTGCAACATTTTCAAGAAACAGACATTAAAACCACATTTCGAGATTCCAACATAGCTTTAAGGTAATTGTTGTAATGAAATGGCAACTATGACAAGGTTATTACACCAACAAGCAACTGACATTGAATGTATGCATCATTTAAATCTTCACCATCGAGGCATATTAGAAAATACACCATTTAACGATAAATCAAGAGTCGTATCATGAGTCAAGAAGAGCATTCTCGTTTTTCTGTCTAAATGTGTAGTTGTTCCCAATTACAATGAAATGCAGCATGCCATGGATTACATGTTAAAGAACAATAGCTAGGACTTGAAGCAACATAAGCCGGCTAAAAAGAGCTGCACACGATCAAGTTGATGTAACTAAAAAAAAGCGCAATTTCAAAACACTAGCTCTGCTATCTATCTCTTTCTACAGAGATTGGCCAGTTTATACGGGCTAATTGGCTCAGATACGGCAGCAATTTGGTTAAGCAAACTTCAGCCAAAGGATTATAACCTAAACTACAGAAAGCAACAAAAAAACAACAAAACGAATGCAACATTATGCTTTAATTCTATTTCCTTCAAAGTACAAACATGACCAAAGATATTCCATTGAATCATACTTCACTTGACGCTCCAATTATCCCAATACCAATAAGAAAAATTAACCTAAAAGTTCCAAACTTCCCTTCCCTTCCCTTCCCTTCCCTACAATCCACTACTAAAAGCATATAAGAAGAATTAACGCATTCCACCTTATCTGAGCTCTTTTTTCATTGCCATCACCAACTCAAAGTTACCCACAAATCCCAAAATAAAGTTACCCACAAATCCCAAAAACAATCAAAAGTTAAAGGAACTGAAAAGAAGACTAAATATTGACTGGGATTTGAACATGGAGCAAAATAACTAACCTCTGTTCATGAGGAACCAAGGCAGACCAAAGACAGCAGAGATAATAACTATGCCAGCAAACACATGCTTCTTGTCCCCACTGTAAAGGAAATGATCTATCTTTGATCTGAACCCGTTGGTGTTTGTCTCACCTCCCATTGATTACCTGAAACAGTTGTCTCTCATGAGTTTTTCGCCGTCCACTCTTTGCTTCCGAAATTGGAATGTCTCTTCCTCGCCTAGCGGTGAAATATCCATCAATTTTGTCTATTATAATTAAGAAATATTATTTCTAAGAATATTTAAAATTCTTATATTTAATATGTTTCTTTAATATCTATAGCATTTGAAGGTACTAAGTTTCAAGATCATTAATTGTATTAAGATGCCTAATGTATCATTTGTCAATAAAATTAGATAGACTATTTTTAAGTGGAAATACATTAGAATCACAAATATTTTTTAAATCAATCCCGTCATTTTTAAGTCGCCATATCACTTATGTGGATCATTTAATTTACAAATTATTGTATGCACTGAAAATTTACTTAATTAACAACATCAAGTGAGTTTAGTAGTACACAATCTTATTCCTAACTAATAAAAATTCTGTTTCCAATAAAACAATGACGACAAGGTTCATTCTTATTAAAAAAAGCATTATATTAAAGATTAGTGTCTCTTCTATGGTTTTTTTCCTTTTCCAAACCTCTTCCCTTATTGTAAAGTGTATACTTTAATTAAAATACATAAAGAATTGCATACAATTTATAATATTACTTGCATTTTTTTTTTATATAGTCTTAACAATAATAACATTGGAAGGGGATTACATGGACTCGATTTAGGGTAAAACTTGAACAATTAGTGTACATGTTTCTAACAATCTTGTATTTGTTTTTGTAAAGTTCCAACGAATATGATTATTTTATGTGGCATATGTATTTAAGTGATTAATGACTTACAAAAGAAGAATACAAGCAAAATTATGAAGATTGCTTATAGTATATACGGTGAGTCATATTCATTATTATTTTTTAAAGCGTATTGTACTATTCTTGTATTTATGAAGTAGTTAAGGTATACATTTTTCTGCAAGTATGAAAAAGTTATTATAGATGATTATATGTACATTTAGATTTTGTGACTTTGGGTATTCAATTTATAGATGTATACTTTTGAATTTGATGATTGTTATGTAAAATCTACTTCTTTATATTTAATCATGATTTTTACATATAACAACTTGACAATTGTCATTTATTATATAAAAGCTAGTTTTTAATATGCATTAATGGAGCTTATCATCAAATTGTATAATGGTGCTAATATTCAATTAGAGTGGTGATCATATGTACGTATATTTAATATGTAGAAAGCCTCAGGCAATAGTTAATCCATAAATATCATGAACATAAGTTAAAAGGTTACATGAGGTTTACAAGAAAATATTGAGTTTTAAATATTAGAAAGTAGGACAATAAAAATATTGAACAATCTCAACTATATTATAACTATTCAAAATATATATTACTGAATAACTCTACTTCTTTTAAATTTTCTTCTCACTTTCTCTACTTAAAAAAAACTTTATAATATATTAGGAAGTGTAACTCTATTGTGATGGTACTTCACAATTGGTTTGTTGTGATATCCTTGAATAAGTCTTATTGTTATAAGTATTCAAATTATATATTATTGGATAATTCTACTTCTTTTACATTTTCTTCCCACTCTCTCCACTTTAAGAAAACTTTATGTCACATAACTATGTTAGGAAGTGTAACTTTATTGTGATGGTACTTCCCAATTGGTTTGTTGCAATGTCTTTAAATAAGTCTTTGTTATTATGGCTAAATTAGTTGTACTTCTTACATGTTACTTGAAGTCCTTTTATTGTGACGTTGCATGAATTTTGAAGTTTCCTTCCTCTTTTTTTCTAACTTTTTTCAATCTTCTAATTCGTATATGATGATGTTGAGTCAAATGAGGATTAATAACAAAATATAAGTACCGCTAATAAGCTTATTATTTTTGTAAGAAGCAATATAAAAATAAGAAATTGTCATAACTCAAAAGACTGATCGTGAAAATGATAAAGAATACTTCAAGTTTGCAACCTTTGAAGTAGAGATCAAGTCAAGAATAAAAGAAGATCAAGACATATTAAGGTCGTTATATATTTTGTAACGTTAATTATAATATCACTTAGTCACTTTGATAATCTTAAAGATTCATTACTTCATTTTACTTATTACAAAACTCTTTTCACTCATAAAGAGGTATAAAAACTTTTGTTTTAAAAGAAAAGTCTCTTAATCTTTTAAATATTTTTCAGTGGACATTTTTGGAATTTGGTTTAATTATAATTGAATTAAAAAGTTAAGTTTGAGCATTTAAAGTTGTTAAAAAATCATATTTTTCAAAAGTTTAGTTAACTAATATAAGTTAGTAGTTGACAAATATAACTTTAATAAATAACATGTGAGTTTGTTTACATATTACTTAACCCAATTTAGTGAAGTGGTTGACTAATGTATCTTCGAGGGATGCATTGGTTGACCAATATGATTTGACGGACCAATGTGCAATATCTAGTATATTTTGTGTATTGGTTAACTAATATGACCTAGTGGTCGACTGGTATTCTTGAACTAACTATTGTAATGACTAATTTTAGCTCTAACAAGTAGTAGAAATTCCAAAACCCTATAACTACATATTTTCCTATTTAGTTTTGTTTCAAAAAGCATTTGAGTGTGTTATACATGCACTTCTAAGTGTTTATCAACCATTTATTTAAGTTATAAGTTTTTGTTATGTTCTTTTTTCTATTGTATTTAGGGTATTTCAAGTAGCATTAAGATTCTCTTGAAGACTGTAAAAGAGTTTCTCTTTGTTAAGTAAATATTGTATAAATGTTATTCTTTACTTTGAAAGAAGAGTTATAATATAAATCTAACACTAATTTTGAGAGTAGACGTAAACCGTTATAAATTAGTTTACATTTATCTTCTCATACTCTCTTTACTTTATTGCTTAAGTGCATTGTTAAAATTCATTATTTCATTCCATATTCTCATCCTTCATAAATTGTGATCGTTAACACATTTAATAATTTCTAGCTTAAAATTTATCATCACCTCATTCATCCCCCTTTTGGATGCTATTAGGACCTAATGGATGAAATGAAGGCTAACCTTCAACTCTATGATTCTTATTAGGAGTAGTCCAGAGGTCTTCAACTAGAGTTGACTTAAATATGCATATAAAACTTTTACTTTAAATAGATAAGGTCAACTTAATCTTTAGATTCCCCACCAATATGCCTTATTGTAGTACAAAAAAGTTGACATTGTTTACTAATTAAGTCCCATTTCTTATAAATGCAATATTTCTTACTAAAGTCGATTGTATGTTGGTCATGATACATATGTTCTACCTTGAATAGTTTTATATCACTATTCTAAGAAATTCAATTGCTTGCTAATGCCTTTGCTCTTTCTAGTTTCCTTTTAATTCTTAACATATGGGTCCATTATACTTTCTTGCGTTATGAAATATCTTTTCCATTAACTCCTTAATGTACACATTAAAACTTTCTCAATGGTTGTTTAGAAGTATATCACACTTTAGCCTTTCACTACGAATGCATATATTTCTTAAGATTTTTTTGGTCTTCAATCATATGTTCCATATATCTTCCATACTAAGAGGATGTGTGTTCTTTGCTACATTCCAATCCTTCACAGTCTTTAATGTCTTTAACTTTCTATGTAGGTCGACATGTATAGGCCTAACACACTATCTATGTTCAACACTCCTTATCGTATAGTTAAATACAAACTCCAAACTCGTTCCATTTTTAAAATTAATTCAATTTTAAATGAATGAAAATGTTAAAAAAAAAACTAAATCAAGTTAAGAGAATGTGATCTTTTGTTTATCTAATGAATAACAAGTTATTGTCTTTGTAGTAGCCAATCTCTTGCTACAAGCACTCCATAAAATGCCTTCATATCTCCTTACATTCTATTCTAACCATAGACTATACAATTTGGTATATATTATTATTAGCATCAATTCCAATGGCTTATAAGAGTTGTCTTCATACTTTCTTTTAGATAATAATCATCCACACACATGATTAGTTTACAAACACATTAGATTGTTTGCATATATGTAATTAAACTTACGTATAAGTTGTCAAACATTTCATCATGATATTTTAGAATAAACAAGCTGCCTCTATTATAACTTAATAGTGCCAATCCATAACTCCAAAATCTTCCAAACTGCTTAGCCTTTCTTACCCATTAGCATTTCAAGTGCCGTTATCTCTGCCCTATAAACCTTCTTATCTAAAATTTCAATGTTGAAATCCCTAAGTAATGCTCCATTAAGCCATTTAAATCCCATGTAGGAGTATCTCCCCAAAATGACTAAGTACATTTTAGCAATCCACTTTACCTTGGATTTAGTGTTTTTGAATTTTCTTCCATATTTGTGTTTTATTGGTAAGATTTCATTTGGAAAACATATTTTGATAAAGCAAACACACGCAAGAGATACTTTTAATTAGAATAAAACGACAGGGACCTGTCAAAATTTAAAACAACAATAGGAGCTTGCAAAGTAAGAGGAGTTTGTTATGTAGGAATGTCAACATGTCAGGTTGGGCTTGGGTCGTTGATGGTCCGGCCAGATCAAAAAAAATTTCAAGCGGGCCGAAATTATCTGGTTCGTGGCCCGGCTCGGACGGGCTAAGAATGGCCCTTGGCCCGTCGGCAGGCTGAAGTCAACCAGCCCTGGGCAGGCTCGTGGCCCGGCCAGGGTGGGCAGGCCGCAGTCGGCCCGAATGTTTAATATATATTTTTAATTTTTATATATTTATTTTAAAAGAATTTGAAAAAGTTGTAATTGTAGTTGTAGTTGTATTTTTTAAAATTCATAAATTATAAATTATAGCATAACTATTTATAGTAAAGTGAAATATGGAATTAACTATAAATTATACAAAAATATTTATATAAAATAAATGATATAAAATATGAACCGATATATATTTATTAAATACAAGTAGCTATGATAATGTTGTCATAATTATTCCCTACAAACAAGTGAATTTGATTTTTTTGTAATTTTATTATAACAATTAATTATAATGTAAATGTAAATGTAAAAAAAGTTATTATCTAAGTACAATGAATTTATTTCAAATATTATTTTTACGTGTTTAAAAATTATTATAATTCTTAATAATACTATTTTTAAAATACGTTTATTAAGTTTGTAATATAATATTTTCAACCTTTTAATGTTTTTATAAATTACGTACAAAACTTTTAATTGATGTAGTTGTTGTACTTTTAGTTATTGTTGTTTTTTTACTTGTATAAATATTATTGCCTTTTCATATTATATCTATTATTA
>JAOSBK010000005.1:6998758-7009492 GCA_027568895.1 Erythroxylum shatona | reverse complement strand
AATTGAGTTATAAAAACAAATACATATAGTATATTATATTGAAAATAACTATTATTTTATTAAAACTAGAATACATTGTATAAATATTTTTATTTTTTTATAAATTATTATTTTATTACTTTTGAAAATAGTTCTTTTACTTTTTTAAATCATTATATTCTAATTAATCTAAATTTATATTCATAATGTTTTTCTCCTTTCTAAATTCTAACATTAGAAGATTCATTCCTAAGTCATTCTAATTAAAAGTTTGTTAAGAGTAATTCTTTACTCGAAACTTTGATAGAAGTTTTACTTTAAATCCTTCTTGTTCTTAAAGTGTTTTAAGCATACCATATTTCATAAATTTTATAAAATTTTCACCTTTTTTCTTTCTAATATATATATTATGTCACAACTTTAAATTATAACAACATATAATTGTGATATAATAAAGTTATTAATTTTATCGAATATTAAATTACAAAAAATTTATATCTTTTTATTTAAACCAGTTAATATTTCATTTGAATAAAACTATAAGTCATTAAATAAAAGTGTAACATCACTAACTTCTTAATGTTTTAAGTAATATTTTAGGTATAATGAGCTAAATATTAACATAATTTGTGTTAAAAGTGATTAAGTCAGGTTTAGATTGAAGGGTGCTATATCCATTTGCATATCATTAATGAGAAAATACATTTTAAAATTAATATCTTGAGATGTATTTATTGGTTTGATTAATTAGGAATTTAATTCAATTGATTAGAAATTTGTATGAAAAGTCATTAAGTTAGTAGTTATAGTTAAGAATTTCAATTCAATTAATTACAAATTTTAAATTTACTTAAATAATTTATTAATTATTAGAAGAGAGAATTGATAAAAACCAAATTCATTAACTATACAAAATTTTGTTGTACCTGTACATGAATGATTACCTAAATCATTTTACAAGAAATGATACAATTTACAAAATTAGGATAATATCATACTGAATAAACTGGAGAGTGGAGACTGAGAGAGTATAATCCAATTGACTAATTGTACTTGTTGGTAAGATCGTCAACAATTTGGATCCAATTATTTGTATATACAAACATTATATTTAGTAATATAATATTAAAATAAAAAGAATACTTAGTAATGTAATATTAAATAAAAAGAAAATTAAAAATACCTTCATGTTCATATATTTGATCAAAATAACCTTCAATTGGCCGATTAATTTCACTAGTCCCCTCTACATTAATACATGTGGCTGTAGGAAAATAAAAAACACAATATCAGGTAAGATAATATAAAGATAGATAAAATAAATATATTAAAAAGAAAAGAATTTACCATCAATATCTTTATTATTTAACCAACTTTGAGCGCACATAAGGGCTTTTACAGTGTAACAATGAAGTCGACCGCGATGAGGAGTAATGACCTTACCACCAGTACTAAATGCAGACTCTGAAGCAACCATGGATGATGGAATAACTAACAAGTCTCGTGCAATGACTTGCAAGATCAGATAATTATATCTAGACATCTTCTACCATGACAATATATCGAACGGCTCACCTTCAGTTTCATGAACACAATATGCGGAAAAATATTTATCTAACTCCATCATATTGTAAGAAATATTAACCCTTTTCTCTTGCAAAACATTTGAAAAAGAATTTGTCAATAATGGGTTAGAAGAAAAGGTTGAACTTGAAACTGAAGTCAGAGTTGAACTGACAGCAGCACTATTAAGATCCCAATTATGAGTTGGTTGCATTCTGACTTCAAAATCATTAAACAATTGATATCATAATTATTTCATGGTATGTAGACACTGTTGAGCTTCACCACTATACAATGCATTATAAAAATATGCAACCCCATCCATCTTGTATCTTAAGTTCAACATATATAATACTACAACAATATCTCCAACCTTAGACCAATAAGAATTAAATTTCTCTGTCATCCGCTCTGCCATAGTCCGAATAACTATATTGGAGTCAAACATTCACGATGATAAAACATGCTTTATGTTGGATATGGTGTTAAAGATATAGTGTGAAGTTGGATATTTTGTTCCTGAGAACAATTCAACCCAATTATTGAATAATTTCAACTTCATACAAAGTTCTCTAGCCAAGTCTCATTGATCTTCTGATGGTACGTAGGTATACTAAGAATCCCTTTCGGCTAGTCTAATAAACAGATGAACATATGAGATTGCCGACTCCAATATCTTAAAGGTTGAGTTCCATCTGGTAGGACAATCAAAAACCAACTTCTTTGAATTTGGAATGCATAAATTTTATGAACCATCTTCAAAAGTTTTAACTCTTTTTGGAGTTGCACTCCAATATAAAACACTATTACGAATACACTTTATTGCTTCCTTTATCGTCTCCAACCTATCATTCACAATCAAGTTAAGAATATACGCAAAACAATGCATATGAAATAACTTGCCTCCAACCAATAGCCTCCTAACTTGCATCTTACCCTTCAACTTCTCAATCATAACATCATTTGTACTACAATTATCGCTATGATGGAGGATACTTTGTTGTCGATGTTCGAATTCATCAAACAGTCTTTCAACACGTTTGCTAATTTTTCACTTGTATGCGGTGTCGACACATAACTGAACCTATCATGAAAAAGCATACCAACATGAATCATAAATTCGTAAAATAATGAAAAAAGTAAATGACAATAATATTAAAGAATATAAATTACCTCAAAAGTCTATTGCATAACTTCCAATCATAATCCATATAATGTGCCATCACCAGCATGTAACCCTTCTTTTGGTTATCGACTATCTACATGTTCATTGTTATGGCAATTCGTCCTTGAATACTAGATAATACTCTTAATGTTTCTCTCTTCTTGTCCTCATACATTTTGAAAATATCATTCCTCAATGTACTTCGACTTGGAACCTTGAAAGTCGATTGGAGTGAATTAGGAAATATTCTGAATCTTTTGCTTTCAACCATCGACAATAGTTTTTCATCTCTAATAATCATATTAGCCATCAAAATCCTTGATCTATGGTTGTCAAAATATGTTACGGTCATTTCATTCTTTCCTTTCATAAGGTCAGAGATAAAAAATGTTTGACCTCCTAAAATCATCTTCCTTTTAGTACATGATGCTATATGTCTCTTTAAATGAGACGTTCTACCTTTCGAACCACTCGAATACAACTTTTGGTAATAATTAAACTTTGCCTTTTTAATTCTATCGGTCGATATAGTCTTCTTAAAGTGATTCCAAACTTCACTTTTTATGTTGAGTAACTTGAGTTCTAATTGAACTTCCATCGTCACTTGGTGTCAGAATAAAAGTTTCCACTTCTACCTCTGGCACTGGATTAGAGCTCTCAACTGAATGAATATGCTCATCCATCTAACAAAAAGCATATAAATACTTAAAAGGTTAGAAATAAAAATGTATTAGGAAATGACGCATTCTTAATCAAAATACTTTGCCTACATTCTAGTTAAAATATTCCATATAAAACAAAATGTTCAAGAAAATCAAAGAATCAACCTAGTTATTTCTCTAGATTCAAAGTTCCTATCTGTTATAAACACAATCAATATATGGAATCCATATATCCCGTTCTCATATATGGAATCCAATATTCACTTCCCAATTCCCATTCGTTCTTTAAGACAATTTAACAAATATAAAAATGTATGAATTAATCATCATGCTAAATATCATCCTGAACCATAATAAGTACCAAAATTCAAGATTTTGTTAACTTTGAATATGCTAAAATGTCTAAGTAAGTTAGGTTGATCATTTACAAACATCAGACAAGCTTATCTGAGTAATGGATTGGGACTACTAAAACTCGAGACAAACCTACACTTTCTCAAGCTAAGATGTCACATGAAGATATGCGAGTGACAAAACTATGCTGCCTGTTTGAAACAAACAAAAACTCTTGCCTAACATTCATGCACAACTTTTATTTGCTTTGCCCACATACCCTACCTGAAATTCCTCCTAGTTTTCCTGAATTTTCAAGTTACTAGTTCCAACCAATGGTGGCATGTCTCTTATAGTAATTCGCATGTCTAGAATTACTCTAAGAGATTTTTTTCAAAAAAGATTCAATAAGTCATAAAGTGAAAAAAATGTGAACAAAAAGCTTTTAAACGAGCTAGTGCACATCTTTTAATTAACCCACAGATTCTCCTTACAACACCACTTGAAGTCTTCTTTCACATACACGAATATGTTCGCAAATCAGATCACAACTCATTTCGGTAAAACATTAACAAGCAATATGCAATCTTCTTTCGCTCTCTCACTATCGTCACATCCAACGTCTACTACCATGTGATCTAATAAAGAAGCAAAACGATTAACAATCAAAAGTGCGATATTTCATCAAATACTATACATGCATTATTCTATATTCCCAATATTAACATACCTTAAATTAGCCAGATCTATTCTTAAAACAATCAACTATTAAAAAAACTAAAATTGAGAAGAGAGAATAAGAGATTACCTTATTAAGTACGTTGGACCGTTCCATTGGTTGTTTTGAGCATTGGTGACTTCACAGTTCACACGGCTGACGATAAACAACAAATGACATGAAGAAGAAGAACGAAGGAAGAATGTGACACAAAGAAGAAGAATGGATGATGAACAGAGGAGTGCGGCGTGTGTTGTGTGAGTGAGAGTGATAGAAGCAGTAGTTGGGTGAGAGGTCAGGGAAGGGAGGAATTGTTGGCTGTTGTGTTGTTTCGTTTAATGAGAAGCAAAACGATGTCGTTTTTGCTTTCAACAAAACAACATTGTTTTGTCTTATGTTTTAAGTTATGTTTTATAACTTAAACGACGTCGTTTTACTTTTACGGCAAAATGATGTCGTTTTGCCCGTGGAAGTTATTTTAAGCATACACAAAACGACAACATTTTGCTATAAACAAAACGGTGCCATTTTGTTTGGTTACTTTGGGCAAGCCAAGGGCCACATAATGGGATGCTTGCCTCAGACCCGACCCGACCCGAACACCTTAGCCTGTGGCCTATGACCCAGCTTGAAATGGCTCAGACCAAACCAGTTGACCCGTGGCTCAGTTTGATCAGGCCAAACCCATTTACCACGGGTCAGGTTGGGCAATTTTTGACATCCCTACTTTTTTGTGATAGGACTCTGTTTATACAATAAGAGCCTGTTAAGTGATAGAAGCCTGTTAAACGATAGGTGTCTGTTAAAGGATAAATCCATTAAGACAATTTAAAACAAAAGATGCCTGTTATAATGGAAGGAAAGTTGAAAACAGAAGGAGCCTACTATAACAGTTAAGGAGCCTCTTATTGAAATAAACACACACACAATATAATGTAGAAATATAAAAGTTAAGAGAAAAGAGAGAAAAACGCAGTCGATTAATCCTAGTTCGACTTATAACCTAAGCTTACATCCAGTCCCCAAACATCCAACTTGAGTGTTTCATTGGCCTTGTTTGGTGAAGAGCCTATCAGTTCTTTTTTAGCTGGTCAACCTACTTTAGCTGATTGATTTTGAGAAAAAGCTCAAAAGCTTGTTTGGTAAAGAGCTGGTTGGGTTGGCTGATTCAACATAACCAGCTAATTTTCAACAAGTTCCTAAGTAGGAGCGTTTTACCTCCACCAGTTGATTTTTGTGATCCTATTCTCCATTTTGTCCTAGTTACTCTCACACGTCTTGAGCGGTCAAGATTCTGCCACACTCGCCCCATGCACTTGCCTTACTACCACCACTCTTCAGTTCACTACCATCAAGACTCAAGCCAATACTGATCTCCACCTCAGCCTCCGATGTATATGAGCTAGCCTCAGCCCCCAAAGCCTCGACCTTGGACACTGTGGACTCATTTGCAGAAGGTCCAGAAGAGCCACCACCACCAAGTAAACTAAGGCCACCTTCCATCATCAAAACAAAGAAAGACGACAACTTTGAGTTGCTAATGTGAAAGACAAGCGCAAAACTATTGAGTGAGGAACAGTGGAGAGAGAATTGGATTGAAGAAAAAGAAGATGAGAGATAGTATGGTGGTAGTGAAGTTGGAGGACAGACAGTGAAGAAAAGGGTGTGAAAGAGAGAGGGAGAGAGTCGGTTGAGGGAGAAGGTGGTGGAGGCAGTGATGATGATGGGGTCCGTATGTCTGGTAGTGCGCCAAGCACTCTCACTCACCAATAGGTCCACAACACTACTGTCAAGTTTTTCTTGACATGATAATTTTATACATTAAAAGATTAAAATACTTGAACAAATATATAGGTATTTATAACAAATATATAGCTATTGTATACGTAATATTTTAATATAGTATTTGCCACTCTGAAGTAATCAAGGAGCCGTCTTTTATTTTCAATTAGTATCGATTTAGAAAGTCTTTCGTCAAAGTCAAGCACTAAAGATTAGTCAAAACTACTAATTCGAAGCCTTTTTGTTATTACTGTTGTTGTTGTTATTGTTATAATAATAATAATAATAACAACAACGACAACAACAACAACAACAACAATAACAACAACAACAGCAACAACAACAACAGCAACAACAACAACAACAACAACAATAATAATAATAATAATAATAATAATAATAATAATAATAATATGTTCTATGTTTTTTATTAGAGTTATAAACTTAATTTTTGTAGAATTAAATATCTAAAATCTAAATTCTTATATGAATTTTCATTGAAATACTAAAATATATAATATTTATATTCTTATATTTTTTAAAGTGATGTCCTTATAAGTCATTTTACACATAAACAGCTAATTTTGCCAAACATCTTTAACAAACAGCTAATTCAATCCGCTGGTCAAACCAACTGATAAAATCAGCTATCAGCTAAATGCAATCAGCTGATTGCCAAACAAGGCCATTATGAAAATCCAAGTAGCAATTTGACGAGTTTCTTCAAGCTCACGAGTATATATTTTTTAAAGTTCTCCAACCTTCCATATTAGTAGTATTTATTGAGCCTCCAAAAGCTCACGAATACATATTTTTCAAAGTTCTCCAACCTTCTACACTAGTATTATTTTGCTAGCCTCTACAAGTTCTCAACAAATGAAGAAGTGATTTGCTCCATACGAGCTTCAATGATTTCTCACAAAAAGAATTGTTACTTTCTAAGGCACAAGAGATTTTGATCAAGTTATAACTTTTGGGAATATTGATGCTTTTGAAGTATTTCAAAGATTTTGGCTTTTGTCCCCCCCTCCTCCCTTTTGAACAATGTAGTGACTCTTCTTTAAATATGCATTTTCTTTAACTAGTTATTGCTTCATTTCTATTTTGAGTTGACTTTGAATCTTCAATATTATCTTTGCTAGAACCTTGTGATAATCAATTGTTAAGAGAAATTTGTAGCTGATTGACGAAATATATGATTAGTAGGATCCTTCCGGAGTTTGTAAAATAAATAAGGTAAGTTCACAGACGAAGTTCCTGCAAGAAAAGAAACATTTATCCTATGATTTTATTTCCTCTTAAGAATTATATCGTTATCTTTAAAAGGAAATAAATCAAATTTGAATTTTGAAATATTATATAGTCATCATCAAAACCATTAATAAGCCTAACATTTTTAGATCGTGTTGAAAATGCATGTATTCATAACCTACAACTTTTCTTACAAATTATTGTCAATATTTCTTTATTATTTTTCAAAAACAATCAAAGCTAGGCTCTATTGCATTCTATCGAAGAGCATTACTAAAAGTGTGCACAAAGATAAATTAAATATGCACCTTGATTGTGATTGGCCTTTGAAAATTAGTTTTTGGATTGAATTAAGAAAATCTAAGCCTTCTTCTACCTTCTCCTTAAATATAAAGATCCGTGGTTTCCTAATTGATCAAAATTTTCATACATAGATTTAATATCGAGATCTCCCTTTTTTATGATTGATTAAGGAGCTTCTCTAATATTTGTATTTGTTGTGACTTTAGATCCAACCTATATAAACATATTAACATCACTAACTAAATAGAAAGAAATAAACCTATTAACATCTAACTACATATAAAGACGCCAATTTATTAAATAAGTCTTTGAATTCTTCTAGACTACTGCCATTGAAATATGTTGATGCCTTATTATCCTTATTAGTGTAAGATATGAACTATCTTCCTCATCCTTCCTATCATGCACATTAAGCCTAGTAACTTAATCATTCCCTTTATCTTCATTTTCTCCATTATACTAAGAAATAACTAGTGAAATTGCTTTAAATTTAGTACCAATATATTCCTTAGTTCCAATAGTTGAAGTTGCCTAAAATTTAGTTGTTTCTATTGCTTCAACTCTAACACCTTCCTCTTTATGCACTTTAGATTTAGGATATTCTCTATTGTCACTTTAACTCCATTTGCTTCCTTATTGTGCACCTCAGCTCCAACAACTTCCTTATTATACAATTCAACTCAACTTTCTCAATATGCACTTAATCTCCATGAGCATTCTCATGTGCACCTTACCTCCATGAATATTGACTTCTGTATAAATTTCTTGTGTTGTATTATTTTCAACATAAACAACAACAATTAGTTCATACAAATCTTTAACTTCTTTGATTTGCTTCTAGAATGTATGATTATGAGTGTCAAGGCATACTTTTACTTTTTTTAAATTGCTTTCCATTACAACATTAGTCAATTTTTGAATGTCATTTTCTATTTCAATGTTTTAAGCACATCTTTTAGTAACTCATGTTGAAACATAAACGTAAACTTCTTAATTTTTTCCATATTTAGGTCCCTAGATGTAAAACATTTAATGACTAAATGTGATAAATGGGACTTATAAGAAAGACAAAAATATCGTTTACTTCAACTTACAATGTCAATACAACCAACATTCATTTCATATTTAAAAGAAACAATATTTAAAAGAAGCATTTTTCTTTTATAAGCTTTACATTCTTCTTTGTTTCCATCTTCGTCATTCACCTAGCACTCTTAACACCTAATTTTTGGTATACGCACATCTACCTTCGATTTGGACAACTTCTAACTTTATCACTCCCCTCAATTTTTAGGGGATTAATTTATTTAATGGATAGATAGATGGAGAGTGGCATATGGTGACACACAAAAACGGAACAACTATCCAATACCTAATTTTTGGAATTTCTTCTTAAACCTATTCAAAGTCCAAGAAGAAAACAATCAAAACCTTAAAAGAAAATCCAACCCAAGGATAAATTTGGATTGATTTGTTAGGGAAATGAAAATAAAGGCCTTATTAGTAAAATAGTGAACTAAAGGCACTTAATTGAAGTTTTGGGCATTTAATTCAACTTTTGATTGGCGAATTTATAAAATTATACATATTTCTGACATTCCGGGGACGGTGTTTGCCAATCTCTCCATTCTCTGCTTCGTTCTCCCTAGATCTCTACTGCTGATACAACAAATCCCAATTGCCATTCATTCACTCGCTGCTTTCTGCTTCTGGGTAAGTATAATCTTGTTTCTTTACTTGTTCATTTCAATGATGGGTATGTGGCAGATCCCCTAATTGTTGTCTCTGCAAACTTGTTTTCTTTGAATTTCGTTGCATATAGTGTTGCCCATCGACTTTCGGTTGGAGGGTTTCTCTCTCGCTGTGCTTTTAAGGATAGTACAGGTACACAACGAAAAACATGAAAAAAACAAATCTTTTCGAGTCCATTTTGGTAGTAAGTATTATGCTTACAGATCATGCAATTGTCTTTCTTTATTCTTCGTTTTGCATTTGCGTGTATTATCGGAGAGCAAACGGGAGTAGTTAGGTGTTATCTTTATCATTTGTTAGAAGTATTTATGTAGGCATGGTATTTGTATCTTTTGAGCGTTAAATTGGTTTATATTTGGTCAGTTGAAGAATGGCAAGTACAGCTTGTTTTATGATTGTGAGCCGGAATGACATCCCTATTTATGAAGCTGAAGTTGGATCCGCGGCGAAAGTATGATCTCTTTGTTTCTTTTTTCCGGTTATCTGTATATGAATCCTTGATGCTTGATTCCTTTTTTTTTTTTTTTGCTAGTGTTTTCTTTTTCACTCTCATTATGTTCAGTTGGAGCTAAAACGTGTTACTGGATGCTTACCTTAGGTGGCCTCCTTATCATGATTGTAGATATTCCCGAAGTTAAGCTTTCATAAAGATAGGGGTTTTAGTGGCATTACTATCCTCAAACTAGACCAAGGGGGGCTTTTGGAGTTCTGCATTAATTCGTGCTTCTGAACAGAATACATGGATTCATTTGGATCTAGGAACAACTTTCTAGTACAACAAGGGGAGAATCTAGAACGAAAACATTTTTTTTTAAAAATCTATTAGAAACAAAATGACAATGCCTTGTCCTGCCAAAACTGATAGTATGCATAGAAGCATTCATGGTTAAGTTATGGGGTTTTTGTTGCATTCTGTAATGTGCACCTTGATTGGAACAAGTTGGTTGTCATTGATGCTAACATTTAACCCTGTTGATGCGTATATAGAGAGAAGATGCTGCTCAGCTGCATCAATTCATACTCCATGCAGCTTTGGATGTTGTTCAAGACCTTGCATGGACTACTAGTGCCATGTATGTTCTCTTCTTTAGATTGTTTCTCGTCAATACATTTGTACTTCCACTTCTCTCTGTCTACATCTTTCCATGTGTCTCTTCCCATGTATACATCTAACTATAAATATATTTTCATTTTCTTGATACTCCTTATCTGTTTATTGCATTTTC
>JAOSBK010000005.1:6972313-6985950 GCA_027568895.1 Erythroxylum shatona | reverse complement strand
ACGCTGAAATAAGATGAAACTATAGCTTTTAGTCTGGGAATAACATGAACGTTATACAAGAATCAAGAACCTCAGCACGCAAAATCAGGGGTATACCCCATAAATCTTTGTGGGGAAACAAGAATTGAAACAAGCGTACTAAGCTAAGTGAAAGATGTTTGTTTTTCAGTTTTTCTTAGTTCACGGGCAAAAGTGGAAAGTTTTCTTTCTACGTAAGCATTTACAGTAATATTTTCGGAAGCAGTAGTAGGGAGTCATACGTGTCAATGCGCTTCCGGAGCTTCAACAAGAACTCCTCGTTATCCTCTTTCATAAGCCTCTCCAGCAAATCCTTCCTCTCCTTGAACCCGAGCTTATTAATGTCAATTTCTTTCACATCACCTTTGGAGGTAGTCAATATACCTTTCTCCAAACGACTGTAAGTGGGCAGTCTCTCAATTGCAGCCCACATTAGAGCTTCTTCATCATCTTCTTCTCTAGTAGACCTCGAGAAAGCTTCCACAGCTCCAGCTTGCCATATTGAAGAACCTACTCTTTGTAACATATTACCTGCCCTATAAACATCATCATCCTCAATGACTGCTACTTTACAGAATCAATGACAAGGTTCTTTGTCTTAGAGAACCAAGATCAGGTGGTAAAAATGGTGTTTCTTTGTAGCGCTGTTCGTGAGAGGCCACATGAATATATATAAGCACAGGAATATAGTAGGCTGCTGTTCTTGTGTTTGCATCATTGATGATATCACCGTCTTATATTACGACTACTATTGTAATTGCACCCATAGTATTACGATTAGTATTATAATTGTAATACATGGCTCCCTAATGAATTTAATTGTTTTGCTATGTTCAAGTACTGCGGACAGACTTTAAATGTCATGAGAATTAAGAAAAGGGTCATAGTCTACATACACGCAAATAGAGAATTAAGAAAAGGGTCATAGTCTACATACACGCAAATAGCCGTAATTAGGAACATGCAAAGCCATAAATAATTCTGAGTCGCTATGTCTTAGACATAGTTTTAAGTTATCATAATTTTAAATTACATTTGCGACCATAGTTAAAACTCAATTTCCTCACACTATTAAAATCGTTCACACAAAGAGTGCTATAGAATATTGTGATTCTTTTTTACTTCATTTTCGTAGTCAATAAGGAACTATTATTCAAAGTTTGTGATTTATTTTCTTAGTTAATAAGGAACTATTATTTAAAATTTTATTTATTTTCTTAGTTAATAAAGAACTATTATTCAAAGTTTATGTCGTCATAATTTATAATAAAATGGACAAGTTGAACAAAAACATCACCACATTTTTTATTTTGTTTGTTCTCTTCTTCATTCCACTTCATCTCTAGAAAAATTTTGAAGAGAAGTAGCTCTTATTACTATTTACACATTAATGAATTTTCATTTTAGCTATATGATCAATTTTTATTTTTTTGAAAAGTTATTTGGCTTCTTGATTATTTTGTAACATCCACATACCCCTGGGAGGATATGCAGATGCCACACATAACACCATCCAAAATATATCATACTAACAATTTCAAGCATTTTTCGAAACTCAAGCATCATATATTACATTACATTCATTATGTTTTAAACATACTATACATAATGTATTGACATATCACAAAACATATTACATGTCTTGAAATCCAAATTTCTTCCTATTTATAAATATTATAAACCATATATGCAAAATACAAATTGTCTCATCATACTGAGAACAAGTCAGTAACAACAACAGACTGAACATTATTCACAATAAAATACATTCTTCCTTGGCTACTGCGGTTGACATTGTCCCAGTCTCAAGTCTTCTGAACAAAACCTATGCGGGAAAAAACCATTGTACTAAGCATATAGCTTAGTGGGGAACAACTAAACAAGCTACAAAATGACCACTACTTCTAACAGTTGTTTATCATATACAATCACTGATTCGTCTCATATTACTAGAAATCTTTATACTGCTTAAACCAGAGAGTAATTAGATTATTAATTGCAGCATAACAAAACACAAACCCATCTGAGCATAATATACTTACATCATAACAGAATGTGTTAGAACAGGATATACTTGCATCATAGCAAATCATATAAATACCAACACAGAACTTCATTACATCATAACAAGACATACAGAACAAACATAATTATATCATAATAGGACTTATCATGCAGCTGAACAATGTATACAAGTATCAGAACTGAACATTATTACTTAGGTAACATAACTCAAAATCTCATAACAGAATATCATTATGACATAATAGAACATCACTAGAATCAGTTTAAACTTATTTGAATTAGAACAGAACCTAATTGTATCAAAACATAATCGTACATGTATTAGAACTGAATATCAGAACTGGATATAATCTTTTCGGATCAGAATAAGACTTATATCATATTAGAATTTGTTTTGTATCAAATTAGTCACATATACTGAATCAAATTATATCATAAGCGATCATTACATGTTTAAATTAAAGTACAATTCAAGCATAATGGGTTTCAGAACAAAATATGATTTATCAATAAAGAACATTTCTCATGTTAGAGCCAATCACTTAACTATCAAACAAAATGTACAAATGGAAGAACTTATTATCAGAATAGGGTATAAACCCTTCAAAATAGAATATCATTTGTATCAAAACTGACTTTATTTTGTATCAGTTCAAAGCTTATCTTAGATCAGATCAAAATTTATTCAAATCAAAATTGAACAGGTATCAGAATACAAAATAAGTTAGACTGTTAATCTTTTTACAGAAGTGGGTAACGGGACCAGAACAGAAGATACCATAATTGGTATCTAAAATAGAAGAGACTTAAGTCTCTGAAATAGAAGACACAAGAGTGTCAAGAATCAAAAGACACTGAAGTGTCTGATCACAGAAGACACCTTAGTGTCTAATTATAGAAGCAACTACTAACCACTAGGCATGCCTATTTTGTTGGACTCTATGCTTTTCTTGGAAGTTAGAACTATTAAATGAGAAATTGTTAGTGATTATTTATGAGTAAATAAAAGGATAATTCTTGAATTTGAAATGATATACAAGATTAAGGTAGTGAATGTAGTAAGTTGATGATGAGTGAGTATATATGTGTATGTTTTGCTATTAGTGTTCATGATCAATCATGGACTATAATTTGTTTATGGATGATATTGAGTTAAATATGGAGTTGAGAATGAGGAGTAAATGAAGTAAAAGAGGTGATCTTAGTATAAGATGGGTTAGGATAAAATCTGGAATCAAAATTTGGAAGATGATCTGGAAAATGTAGCAGTAGCATGTTTATTGAGTATGCTTCAATCTTTTAGCTATAACTTTTTCTCTAGTTATTCTAACGCGATGATTCTCAATTTAGATTAAACGAAAGACGTATGGTTACATTTTTCATGTAGACGTCGAATTCAAATTATGTCTTTAAGAGTCTCAAAATCTGACCTAAAATTGAAAAAATGGGTTGCTTCTGTGAAAATTCATCGCGGCAAACTCCTTGCTTCACCGTGGTGAACTTGAAGGATTTGGCTAGGATTCCTCTCGGGTAAAGTTTGCCATAGCGAACTCTAAGTTTCACCACGGTGAACTTGTGAATTTTTCGCGAGAATTCCTCTCTAGAGGAGTTCACCGCAGCGAACTTTTCTTTACATTGAACATATTTCGGTATTTTGGGCATAACTTTTTTGTAGTGATCTGAATGAGATGATTTTTAATTTGGAATAAACTAGAGACATAGGGATACAAAGTCTATGAAGAAATAAATTTTTAATTCAGTCCATAAGAGTTTCAATTTTTGGATGAAAGTTGAACATAGAGTGTTGGTTTAGCATAAGAACAGTCTAAAAATGTTTAGGATATAACTTTCAGATTTCTAAACCAAATTGAATGATTTTAGTGTCATTAGAAACTTAAGACAATGGGGAACATTTTTCTAGAAAGAAGTGTTATCAAATATCTTCATTTACCTGATCAAAATAAGGAGTTAAGATGTTAGTAGTTGATGAACAAAAAGGGGCAAAAGTGGGAGAACCAATTAAATGAAGGGTAAAAAGGGAAGAGCAAGCACAATGTGGTATTATTTAAAAAAAGAAGAGGAAAATCGTGGGAGTTAGAAAAGAGAAGAGAAAGTCGTGAGAAGAGAGGAGAAAAGAAAGAAGAGTGTGTGGAAGCTAGGGAAAAAGGAGAAAGAAGGAGAAAGAAGAAGATTTGGGCTAAACCTAAGGTAAGTATCATCTTTCTTCTTGCTTAGTGGAAAGAAAAAACAAAAAGAGATTAGAGAAGAGAATGAGTTTGTGTAGGAAGAAAGAGGAGGGACCCTAGATGGATTTTTATAGATTTCTAAACTAGGTTTTGGTTTTTTCCAACCTAGGTAAACTATGGGTAGGTTAAGCCTAAACCCAATTTAGCATTTATTTCATTTTTATGATTTTTGAAGTTTTATGAATTTCTATAGGAATGTTGTGTTGAATGAGAACTTGGTTATTTGAAGGAGACCAAGGGATGACAATCCAAGAGCAAAAGGAAAGACAATCTTAAACTTGGATTTTCAGCAAAAATTAAGTGGGTAATATGTTTATGGTTGTTGTGTAAAATGAGCAATTTTGCCTTATGTGTGAATATGTGCTAAATTGCTTAAATTGAATGAATGTGATTGTTAAAAAATGTATGATGATTCATTATCATGTCATGCCATGAAAGACAAATGGCTTTTTATATAATGAATCATAACCAAGTTATACCTTGAAAAAGGTTATGGCATTTTGAATTGAATGAAAAGAAGAGAAAGCATAAGAAGCATGAGAATATGAAAAATGTATGGAAATGAACTGAGCATAAATTTGATTATGTTTGGTCAGGAGAGGAACGTTTCGTTAGTCACGTGCATGTTGACGTATAGCCTTCTCCTGGCTGCCCGCTTGAGGCCACGAGATCCTGAGAAATTGAACTCGTTTTGTTCACAGTTTAAACTTCGGTTTATCCTTTTCACTCCACAGAACTCTCGAGCCATTTATTTGTGCATTTGCATTTTGATATGTTAAGTTATGATGCAAGATTGAGTGTTATGTTTGGATGATTAATTTCACTTAACATGTTCTATGTGATGATATGTCGAACTATGAGTTGTGAATTTGAATTGTTGTCGAACTATGAGTTGTGAATTTGAATTCTGAATGATTGAATTATTAGCCCAATGAGATTTAAATGTATATGAATATATGAAGTATATGTATGTTTGATTGTGTGGCTCGTTGCCAATGGCTATAAACGTATAAGCCACTGAGCTTCGCAGCTCATCTCATTCCCTCCACTCCTCAGGTGCAGAAAAAGGCAGATCAACATTGATCCTTGCAAAGTTTGGCAAACAGTGAGAATAAAGACCTTTGTAATGAAGTTAGGTCAGGAAATTTTGTAATTTACAATCATTTTAAGCATAAGAATTTAAATTGTATTCAGGTGTATTTCGTATTTTTGTATTTTATATTTTGAAATGAACTTGTATAAACTCTTTTAGAATTCATTTATGAAATATGATTGGATTTTAGCATATGACTTTCTAAATTTTAATTGTTCGATGTTCAACTATTGTAGGCACGCCACCATTATGGGATGACAGGTTCTATTTTGTCTCCGAAAACAGGATCCAACAACATTGTTCCATTAATCTTAATTATTACTGTTAATCAAGGCTGATGTGGCTTATTACTTAAGATTTTTGGAATATATGGCAAACCACGTCAACAAAGATAATGGAAATACTAACGTTGGGATATAATTGAAAAAAATTAAAAGGTTGAACATTTTATTAATATTTTTAAAGTTCGAGCCATATATATATATAATAGGGATTGAGCGTTATCTAAGAATTGGAATATTAGGGCTTAGCCATTAACCACTTAGAAAATGAGGTAATATTAAATATATGATGAAAAGGATGAGAAATTTGTTATTGGTGTTTCTAAGAAATTAACTTACACTAGTCCACTTTTGATGTCAATGTTTTCCAAAAACCTCTCTACAATTTTTATTTCAATAAAGAAACTCCTATAACTTAATTATTAGTCAATTGGGCAAAACCAAAATATTTAATAATATTATTGTACAAAAATACGAGTAAATATTCAAGGTTTGAAGGAAGTTTCATAATTACATATTTTCCAAGCCAATGGATTCATTCATCACTAGTTTTGGTTCATTTAAATGCCATTAAATTGGGATATTAGTATTCTTATTTATCCACCGACAAAAGAAAGTAATAATTAATTAAATATTTATATTGCAGAAGGACAATACTGCAATCCAAAGACGGTATCAGTTGGTTACAGTGTAATACTGTATCATTAATTACACACAAGTTCACGGATGGCGTGTTTCTCTGGTGGAAAATTAATAGAATCGGATAGCCAATCATAAGGAGAGAGAGAGGGGGAGAGAGAAAAGGTGATTACTAACCAATAAAAAGACGTGCGTGTCGGCATCAGATTTTCTGTGTTTTAATATATTGTGATAAGTGATAACTACACATTTATGTAAATTTTACATATAATCTACACAAATATACGAGTAAAAGTTAATAAAATAAGCTAACATCTATCCGTGCGATGCGATTGTTTTTGTTTGTGAGAAAGAATCCATTAACCAATCACCGCTCCACTAGGTGTCTACGAGTTCTAGTTCTACGCAAACAACTATCATCAGATTCTATAAGGGTCCCCCAAGAAAATCATACATGAAGTGCTGACGATGCTCCACGTGAACCGGACGATGGCAGTTCACACGTGGCCAATTGGGACAAGTTGTGTCAGAACTGGACAGCACAGGTAAAGGCACAGGCGTGGATATTGGATGTTCCTGGTTTTTTTTTCCTCTAGCTTTGTCATGCCCAACAAATGGAAGCTGAGAAAGAATCCTATATCCACTTCATTACACCAACTATGCCCGTCTATCATTACTTCTCAAAGATGCCAATTTGCCTTAAGTTATTCATCATTTATTTTCAATCAAACATTTTTATTTCATTTTCATAACACATTGTATAAATTCTAGTTTTCAAAATAACTACCTATTTCATATTAGTTTCCTTAATATATACTATATAAATAACAAACCTATTACGTTTTTTTAAACGAAAGAATAAAATGTATTTATCAAAAATATAGAGTTAAGAGCTTACAATAGGTCTAAGGGATGCCCCTTAAAAACAAGAAATATCAGTGACTATTTAGCTAAGCAAAACAAATACGTAATCAAGAGAAAAGGATTAGAGAATGTTGTTACTTCTGGGAGTGCTACTTAACGCCATAAGCTCTTTGACGTTGTCTAGAATTTCAGAGATAAGAATGCCTAGAGGCTTGGTCTTGGATTCAAAACACCTTGTATTTCTTTCTTTCTATATAAATTGGACATACATGCTAATAACTGCTCTATGAGACGAGATCATGGGAGCTCTTTGAGTTGCCAAGTTCTGAACAACAGCAGAAAAACACTATTCTAAAGTTAAAGGTTGTGCTAAAGTTAATTGGTCTAACATTTGTTTCCGAAAAGAAAAAGTAGGGCTAAATATCCCTTCTATGAAACTCACTAACCATATCCTCATACTGAAAGGCTTATGGTGGATTCTTGAAGACAGACAAATGTTATGGATACAGTGGTTACATTCATATTTCCTTCAAGGGAAAAGCGTCTAGGCTATCCACAATACTACTTGCAACTCCTATTTTCTGAACCAATTAATTTATTTGAGGAATCTGGTTCAGGACCAAGTGTCTTACATCATTGGTAATGAAAAGCTTATTTCTCTATGGTTTAATAGTTGGACAGATCAAGGACCATTAGTGCAACCTCAACATTTTCTCAGAGGTTATGTCAATTTTCCTCTCCATACTATAATGGATTCCTTCATCAATGAAGGTTATTGGAATTTTCCATATGACCTTAGACATTTGCAATCTCATTATATTCTCCCTCTCTCACACAAGATATATTCTTTTGGCATAGCAAGCTAACTCACAAATTATCAACCAAAGTCATTCGGGACTTGTTACAGTTGAGTAAACCAAAGGTGTTATGGCATCGAATCATTTGGGGCAAAATGATCCTACTAAAAATTCCCTTTCTTTTATGATTCACTATATAAAATAGGTTGAATACAACTAATCCCCCATGAGGGGGATTAGACAAGGTGACCCCCTCTCCCCGTACCTTTTTGTGCTTTGCATGGAATAATTGGGCCATCTTATCTCTCAAGCGGTGGACCAAGGGCGTTGGCGACCGATTCAGTTGAGCCCCACAGGTCCTCCTATCTCCCACCTCTTTTTTGCCGATGATTTGATCCTGTTTGCCGAAGCCTCAGATGACCAGGCTCACGTCATAAAGAGCACTTTGGAGGCCTTCTGCAGGGCCTCGGGTCAGCAAGTCAGTACAACCAAGTCTAAGCTTTATTTCTCGGCGAACGTTCAGCCCGCAATGACGCAACGTATCAGTCACGTCCTACAGATTCCACGTACGACCAATTTGGGCAAATATCTTGGCGTTCCTTTGCTCCATGAATGCTCTACGTGCACGACCTACCAACACATTTTTGACAATGCTCAGCGGAAATTATCCGGATGGCGTGCTCGTCATTTCTCCCTTGCGGGCCCAGTCACATTGGTCCAATCTGTGTTGTCCGCTTTACCGATTTTTACTATGCAAATTGTTCGACTGCCGAGACAACTCTGTGATAGCTTGGAGCAGCTCATGCGTAACTTTATTTGGGGGTCCTCGGGTGACCAATGGAAGCTGCCCCTTGTACGCTGGGAAGATGTGTGTCAACCTAAAACGAACGGGGGACTTGGCCTCAAGCGCCTTCGTTCTTCCAATGATGCTTTCCTAACCAAAATGGGCTGGGCGCTCCTCACGCAACTTGAGAAGCTATGGGTGCGCGTCGTCCGAGCAAAATATCGTATGACCTCGCACCACATCCCTGATTCTATTGCTCGGCCTGGGGCTTCCAGTTTTTGGAAAGGTCTTGCGGCCATTTGGAAATTTGTGCTCCAAGGCATTAAATGGCAGCTTGGAAACGGACGACATATTTCCTTTTGGCAAGACAACTAGGTTACCGACTGGGGGCCGCTTCAGCAGGTGGCAACCTATTCCGGACGACCTCCGCTTTGCGAAGGTTGCAGATCTCCGACAGGAGGATGGTCAGTGGAAGTGGCATTTATTTCAACAATATTTGCCACCCCCAGTCTACATCGCTTTAGCGCAATACGCCACTCAGGTGGCCCATATGGGGAATGATTCCTTCCGATGGGGCTATACGAATCATGGGCGCTTTACGGTGGCCTCTACGTATGATTTGATTGAGGGCCAAGGCTCGGCCTGGCCGCATCGAATCTGGGAGTTAATTTGGAAATGGACGGGACCCCAACATATCCAAGCTTTCCTGTGGCTCATGACCAAGGATAAACTCCTCACGAACCAGCAACGTGTGTTACGTCACCTTGCGTTCGACAGCAGCTGCCATGTTTGTGGGTAGGAAGAGTCCACCCTTCATGTCCTTCGGGACTGTCCACGGGTTTCCCATTTCTGGCGTACTTTTTTCCAAGCCATGACCAATATGGATTTCTTCCACCAGGAAGTGGTGGATTGGGTCCACTCGAACCTGCTGCCACAAGTCCTCGGTCGGGCAGAAGACTGGGCCACTATTTTTGGTACCGTGTGTTGGATGCTTTGGACGTGGCGTAACAAAAGTCTACTTGACGACGAATTCACTTGGTCGACGGATGGCCATAAGGTGGTTCTGGAGTATGTGGAGTGGATCGATAGGGCCAGGTCAGTGGAGAGCTGTGTCTTCCCTTCCCAGGGCATGCTGGGCGGTACTCGGGTGGGTTGGAAGCCTCCGCCTGAGCACTAAGTTAAAATCAACACGGATGGGGCCTTTAACCCTGGCAGTAGCCTTGCTTCTGCTGGAGGCCTTATTCGTGACTGTCATGGCCAGTGGTGTGGGGGATTTCTTCAGCAACTTCGCCACGGATCCCCTGTCATCGCCAAATTCTGGGGCATCCATTCGGGCCTTACATTGGCATGGTCCCTCGGCTACGCCGGGCCATCTTAGAAGTGGACTCTATGGAAGTTATCAATATTCTTTCATCTCCCACTACAGCTATTGATGTCCCTCACTTTTTGCTGACAGGTACCTGAGATCTTCTACTGCGGGAGTGGGAGGTGCAGATTATGCACGTTCACCGAGAAGAGAATCAATGCGCAAATCACCTGGCCCATCTTGCAGGACTGGCGAGCTCAGGCACTCACATCCTTCGGGACCCTCCGGTTCTCTCTAGGGATCTTCTGCACCGGGACCGGATTGGCACAACATACCGTCGTGCCGTAGTTTAGCTAGTTTTTCTTTCCTGTTTGTCTTCCTTTGTAACCAAAAAAAAAATGTACTTTGCCCCTTTTGTCAAATCCAAGAAGAAACCAAAGATCATTTATTTTTACGTGTAAAGTGACTAATCGGGTATAGAAAGTTGTTCTAATGCGATGCAATGGCTTATCCAAGAGAAATCTGTTACTTTTTCATTAATGATTCCTCTCCAATTTATATATATATTTATGTATTTCAGTTCACCAAATACTAAATTTGGTGTAGTTTGCTATTATTCTAAGTTCGTTTAACTAGTATAGCAACATTTGATACGATTATGCTTGAACTACACTAAGTTTTGGCACACCAAAGTTTAACTAATATAGCGACATTTGATAAGATTATGCTTGAACTACATTAAGTTTTGGCACGTCAGAATTTTAATAATAATTTTTTGATAAATTTTAGATCAAAAATTACAAAAAAGGAGAATAATTCTACAATTATAGAAAGTTAAACAATACTTTCAAATCATCTAATTATTTGTTTGTGATTTTCTATTTTAGGAATTTTAATGTCCTTTATTTTGCTTATATGGTGATTATCATTAGGATGACAATGGTAGATCGATCAGACTCGAGCTAGGACCATCAACTTTTGCCTGGGCCTACTCCAAGGTCCCAACTTGAGTTCGACCAAATTCAAGCTTGAGTCTAAGTCCAACTAGGACCGACCTGACTTAATTATATTTTAATTTTGTAAAATTAAAAATAAAAATAACACTTTTTTAGTTGGACCTTGGGTTGGGTTAGAGAGGCTTGGGCAATTCGAGCCTGAGGTAGAAGTGAGGCTTGATCAACCCATACCTAACTCGTTGACCTCAAGCTAGGAGATCGAGTTGGGCCAGACTTGGAACTAAAATGTCATATGTAATTATCATATAAAAAATATATTTATTGAAATATATACATGTAAACAAATAAAATGTATTTTAATTTAAAATCTCGAGTCATTAGCTTATAAACCACTTTTTTTTTGTTAGCCCACGAGATGTCCTAGGAGAGTCTCAACTGTGAGAATGCGCCTTTAAGTCATTCACTCCTAGACTAATCCCGCTCACACCGGGTCAGTCCGTAAGGGGTAAAGTGTTGACCAAATAGATTCTCCATTCTCAGGACTCGAACTCGAGACCTCTGATTAAGGAATGAGAGTGCTGAACTACTCACACCAACCTATTTAGTTTATAAACCACTTTTTATGTATAAGTCATTGTAATCTTTGTCTGTCTTGTTATGGGATCTATTAGAATCCCTTTAACACCTATCTTCCACATCATGCATGCTTTCTCTTCCTTTTTTTTTTCACTTCTGAAACCTACCTTCCAATTATACGATTACTTAAATGGGGCATCTTACTCGAGTAAATCTTTAGTCCCCGTTTCTTCTGTTTTAGACTCGTTAAGATCCTTTGTAATCTAATTATAGGCTTTACAGCCTTGAACTCATTATCCTGAAATGTTGTCTTCTACAGTAATACATCATTCATTTATCCAAAAAAAATTCATTAGTTTTTAAATGGGGCATTTCACTCAACTAAATCTTTAGTTAGACTATAGACTTATATCTTATTTGTTATTTGTGAGTACATTTTACTCAAATTTCTGGACCAAGTTAATTATGTGTAATGTCCGAAAGCACATCTTTAATTTTAATTTTTTCGTTTGAACACATATTTTAATTCAAACTCTTTTAAATTTTATATCTTTACTAGATTAATGAACTTTCCTAAAAACTATAATTCCAATCAAAATTTCTAATTTTATTAATTAAATAAGGTATAATGTAAAATCTTAAAGTATTAGATTATGAATCCTGTTGCATATATAAAATACCTTAATCCGGCGTTTTTTCATTTATGATGAAGATTTATAATAGGGATTTAACATTTAAAATCTTTAACAGACATTAATCTTAAAGTCATCATTACTATCATTAAATTCCATAGATATCATAACTTAACCATTATAAGTATTATAGACTATCAGTATAATTGTTTACATTTCAAGAATTAAAATGTATAGATTATAGTGGCAAGATCAAAAAGTCCCTAAAAATTTCATTGAGACACAGAATTTAAAAAAATTCAATAATATGTAGCCTTATAGTTGAGTTTATACTTCCTCGATACTTAGTCATAATGATGATTATACCTTCCCTTAGCCTCTTTATTTAAAGATTTAAAGAAAGAGTTAATGACTTATATAATGCTAAACCTTTTGGAAAATTTTTCACATAATTGTCAAATCTTTTTAAAATTTTAAATTAAATTCCAAAACTCTTTAAGATATACTTATCAAAAGAGGCATTTTTATCTAAATATTTTCATATAAATTTACCTTAAATTATAATATTTAGTGATTTCTAAAGAAAAACTCGTAGCATTGTAATTATTCTATATGAGACTCAAGTTGACGGAACTAGAAATTTCCATATAGGTTTTAATATTTTTTTATATTTTTAGTGGATCCCATGTTAACAAGTCAAGAAAAAATCAATAAAAATATAAAGGAAGTTTCTTGCCACATTTTTCAGGTGCCAAAATCATGGAATGACAAAAAAGAGGGAAAAGGAATGATCGTCACATCCCTAGTTAAAAGAGGTTGAGAACATTAAAATCCACATTCTACATCATCTTATACTTCAATTCCATTATCTCAAAATGTTGTACTAACCGTTTTTGTTTCTTCAACTTGTATACATCTCATTCGTAGTTTTCCTCTCTACAATACAATTTTTGTCACATACGTATGTATATACATAATATTTTATCTTCACATTCACTTGATTATCTCTTGTTTATTATCATCATCGTCACCTATACTCCTTAGAAAAATGGCTGCAGCATCACAAGCAATATATACCGATGATTTTTTTCAACTTAATCATTACCAGCTTTGTGCAAAGCTATGGGATGTTGGTTATGTCCCACATCTCCCACCCTTTTTTTCAAGCCCTTGGGACAAGCAGGACCTATTTGTTAGATTTTAGCATGCACTAACTTTATAGAAAGAGAATGTACTTATAACTGTTGGGCGCAGCGGGTATATTTTGTGAAAAGGAAAAATAAAATGAGCAAAATGGACAAAGGATTTTTAACGTAGTTCACCCTTAACTTTGGACTACATCTACGGACAAAACTCAGAATAAATCTTCCACTATTACAAATAGTAGGTATACAGAGATAAAACCAAAATAGTGGCTCAC
>JAOSBK010000005.1:6892499-6940968 GCA_027568895.1 Erythroxylum shatona | reverse complement strand
TTAATTAATTTCAATCTAATTGAAACTAATTAATTCTAATTTTAGAAACTACTTTTCTAAAATTAATTAGGAATCAATATAATTATTAATCTTAATCAAATTAAGAAAAATAATTACATTTGGAATTGATTTTTGAATTTTAAAACAATTTTAAAATTGTGTTTAGAATTTAATTAAACTAAGAATACATTATTACTAATTTAAATAATTCTTTTTTAAGTTTAAGTCATACTTAAACTAGTAACCAAACAAACTCATTCCTAAACCTGTCGCCAAATACCCCCTTCTTCAACTTACTCTCAATCCCTACTTTTTGCCGCCGCCATCAGCCACCTGTTGACCAACTCTTTATCTAGCAACTTCACACTCAAACCAAACACTCCTTCTGGTGGCTAGGTGGCGATGGACGCTCAAAGTAGCAGCATCTCATGGTCCATCTCCGATCCAAGCAACGACACTTTAAATGACCCTGTAACTATAGCAAATGGGGTACTTTTTGCAGGTTTGAAGTACAAAACAGGGCCGATATATGCTATAAATGCCATAAATAGAGAAATCCTCTGGCCATATGAGACTGGCATGACTGTTTATGGTGGCATGTCAATGAGTGATGGATTTGTGTACGTTGGTAATGGATACAAGGAAAGTTTTGGATATGTGAACCCAAATTACACTGCAGGAACCTATCTATTGGCTTTCTGCATTTCTTGAGATGGATTCCATTCGTATTTCCAAAACTCATACAACTTCTTCAACAATATCCAGAGAAAACAAGCAACAAGTGCATATTAGAATTCCAGATTCTTAATCAATTGACTTTAGGGTTTATACGGTATTAATCTAAAACATCTTTCAAATTTTGGTTGCAAACCTTTCGCGATTCAATTCCAAAATTATAACCAATAATAATCAAAAATTTTAATCAAATTATAAAAATAAACTTGCCCTGATACCACTGTTGGAAAACTGGGTTGGGATCCGATCCCGATCGTAGCAGAATAACCACAAAACTTTTTGGCGACTTTTGATTTCTCAAAAATCAAGATCTATTTAATTCTATAAAATGATTAACACAAATTATAATAAAGCATAGTTTTAATTTGTACCTTATTTTGAAGCTTAATCTTTATCTTATCGTATCCCTTGAACTGTTCCCGAAACTGATCTGTCTCAACCACCATAGCCGCATAAGTGTCCGACCTCTAACAGGATCCACAGAATAGGTTTAGAGAACTTTATAACTCTTATAGAGAGGGTTAAGCAAAAAGTGCTAGCTCCATACTTTATAATTAAGTCTAATTTGATTAAATTAACTTTGTTCTCTTCAGTCCATTCTATATGTAAGACCCATTATATTCCCAAATATGTTGGCAATGATTATAAAATCTAATTTTAATTCATAATTTAAATTAGATAAATTAAAACTCCTTTTAATTTATCTTTAATTCTTCAATTAAACAATTTATAATCATAGATCAAGATTAACATCTAGCAATGGACATGCCAAATATTTAGGAATGTCAAAGTAGTTTTGATTGACCTTTTCATGCATAATTTTTTTCGTATAATTTAATCCTTTCATTAAACAATGTTTCGATTAGACATAGAGCATGAAATTAATGTCTACTATATTTTAAATCTAATCATATTAATTCTCCGCCATGAGCTATCGATTCAATTAATGACATTTGTAAACTATTTATAAAACATCATTTCATCTTGGCCAAGGATTTTTTAAATACTAATCGAGAACAACGAAACATTCTTCCTAATTACTTTAGGACGATGAATCTTATCTTGATCATTCAACTATCTCTATATAGTTCATACTACATCCAATGATTATTGATTAAACGACCTATGATTAAATAGATCATAAGTAGTATCAAAATATAGCAATCATCATACAAGATAACTTTGATAACTTCAAGTCAAATGATCACTTATACAATCATCACAATGAAAATTTCATAAACATACAAGTAATATTTTAAATGAATTTCTTATATAAGATTTATTTAGTGAACTTGTTCTCTAGTGAGTACCGATAAGTTTATTTAAGCATCTCTATACTTTAGCCTATGAGATTAATTATTTCCTTCACAAGGAAAACAAAACGTGTGCTAATATTTTTTCGTTTTATTAATGTCCAATCTTAATAGAACAATGACTAAGAACATTTAAGAATAATACATAAATACAATATAAAGCTTATAATTATAATCTCATTATAATTTTATTTACAATGTATAATTATCATATACATCAAAATATGTACAAGATAAAAAATATCTTTAAATAATTTGTCACTAAACTTCAACCAAAATGATTGGCTATAAGAATAAAATAACGAGACCATCTCGAAGTCAACCTTTAACTACCCTGAAGCTTGTCTCTTAGCTCGTAGTCTCTTGGGTGATGACAATGTGGTCAACACCCAATCGGCAACATTGATTTTGTTACACCAAATCATTCAAAACAACTTAAATCTCCATTGAACAGAGAAAATGGGCCAAAGGTCCCTGATAAATTGGGGGTGATGGACTTTATGATTGAGAGTTACCGCAGTGACATTTAAGAATTCAGGAACAGTGCAACTCTCTAAAGCTTCTTTAACAAGATTAATAATTTTGGCCTAATTTCTTTTATAAAAAAAAGTGTATTATTGAAGGGGCTCATTTCTTGATAGCAAAAAAGGCGTTCCACTTCCAACGGGACTTTATGGAGTCTCGAGAATTAATGATCATAGATCTCTAAAATTGTTCTTTAACTTCGAAGTCGAGGAGATCTCCTTCCACTTGCTGAACACCGATGCAAAGTGAAGTTACAGAGCTCCCCTTTCTCTTAGCAACTTCGGATAAGTGAAAGAGTGTGGTGTTATTATTCCTATAAGTAATTCATAGATTACTTTTGAGTTATTGATGTAAATATGTTTAATGCTTGAAATTAATTCAAAGTTTTTTTAATTTACTATTCTTTTGTTGAATTATATTTCCTTACGTAAAAGCATGACTAAAAACCGGCTGATTACGTTACGAGCCGCTAGAAAAACCGGACGGTTTTCTTTAACAGATCGGTTAAGTAATAACTTAGCCAACTTTATGGTGGGACCCACCTCTGATTCCTTCCTCCCTCTGCCAACTAAGTTTAAGTTATTGACTTTTTCGGCATGTGGGACCACATTGTTCTTTAATACGTGCAACCTATCATGGATTTCGCTCCTTCTTTGTTATTCTTGAGTTTTAATACGATGCACTTTTAAATATTTTGAACTTTCAATCTAACTTTCTTTTCATTTCAATTCTCCCACATATTAATTAAAAAATTATATCTTATAAATTTATATTTAATTTAAAATTTATTTTAAGTTATTATTGTTAAAAAATGAACTACTATTTTTATCCTTAAAAAATACTAAATTTATTTAATCTTACTAATAAATTATATTTGTCAAAATTTAAGTTATTTATTTATCTCTTTGTATTTTAATTAAAAAATTAAAATTATCATTGTTAAAAACTAATTATTATTTTTATCATAAATTTGTTTAATAAATTAAATTATTAATTAGTATATATGAGTAATTTTGCTTAAGATAATTTAAGAATATATTAAAAAATATTTAAATTATAAAAAAAGTATGCTTAAAGAACATTGACAAATAAGTTAGAATAAAGTTAATCTTTTCTATTAGCTTTTAAAATATACTTCAAATTTATAAGTTTTTAAATAAATGATAATATATAACACAAAATTTTATTTTTTTATATTATATACACTTTTATAATGATTTAATACCGATTAAAATTTTAAAGCTTAAACCTTGCTTTAATGAGTTTAATGTTCATTACGAATTTTAAAACATTGAAAATATTTCTCATTTTCAGACTTTCATTTTCTCAAGCTACCACCTCCTCACTCATAAATTGACAACACCACTATCATCACTTCAACTCTCCCCCACTATCATATATCATATGGTAGCAGTGTTATGCCAAAGATAGAACAGTACAAGAAAATGATGAAATGCCAACGGAACAATTGCTGACAGAATAATTACTGTAGATAATTAGCGACAAAAAAAAATATATCGGTAACACTATCATAAAATTTCTATTTGCAACGGACGTAATTTTTCATTGATAAAGATAGAGGGAAAACATCTTTCTAAAATTGCCTATAGAATATAGTAATGAAAAAGCATGATCGTTGATAAATTAGGTGGAAATGCTTGTAGTGTAGATAGATTGTGTAGAAGTAATCTAAATTGTTAAATGGGTGATTGATAGGCAAAAAAAAAGCTCTTAGAAGTTTCAATGGTTAATGCCTCCCAAGTCCCATCTAATTTGGTTTCTGATTCTAATGGTTGAAGCAACATCCTTTAATTCGTGTTAATTCTTTAATTATGCCTTTTCACAAACGAAGGTGCATCAGTGTTGGAGTTTCGAACCTAGAGGATAGAAGTCTTTATCTTTGGTGTTGCATTCTCGCATGTGGCTTTACTTAATCAACACGGTCACTAGCCATACCTAACCAACCAAGGACAAGTTTGAGACTAAGTCAACAATTTAGGCAGATGATTAGTAGAATAATGGTTAATCTGACCATATATGTTTTCTATTTTTTAAATTAGAGTAGAGTTTATCAAATCTTTGAAGTGAGTGGATAGTGATTATCTTGTAAGAGACATCTAATATGTTGCTGTATATTGATTTTGATACCCTTAATCGTAGGTAGAAAAGAATAGAGAAACAATTGCCTACATCTGTTGTTACATCTACTACTATTACAATAGGTAAGGCTATGAGATTAGGCTCTGGAATTGCCAGGGCAAGTGCCCTCCCTAAGGGCTCCTTCAAAATTCTATGAGATTAGGATAGGAATGAGTGGGACATGAACACGGATATGTTCCAAAGAAAGCACTAAATTACCAAACAAGTTTTAGTTTGTCAAGATAGTTTCCTGTTTCTAGCTTAACAGTCAAAACTGAACCTTTCTTAGATTCAACAATTTATCTATTTTAACAAAAATCCAGAAAAATAAAAAGGATATTAGCTTTTCAAATAGACTAAAATGAATAAATTTCCTGGTGACTTCATTTGTTGACAGCAAATGAATTGCAATTCCTTGACTGTCACCTCAAGATGGAATCGTAGTAATCCTTATTTACATCTATACACCTACTCAAATCTGTAGTAACCTCGAAGCACTTCTCCACTATATCATCCTTGCTCTTCTTCCCCTCTTTGATGCAATTTTCCCTCGGTAAAGAAGTTTCTCTGCAGCCACACCCTTCATGAACATGCACAATCGTCATTCTCCTTCCTCTTCCTCTTTAGCCTCCCCATTGATATTTATTCCCATTCTCTTCAATTGTTGATCCAATTCTGCTGGTGGTTTTTAATGGATGGAAGAGGATGACAGAGGACATTACTTCCTAACGAAATTGGAGTTTCTTAAGAATTTAAGCATAAACTCCCAAGAGAACAAAGAGTCACTTTCTTTTAGTTTCTTTCTTCATCAATGAATTTACTTATTCAATTACCCATATTAAGAAACAGGTTTCAAATTGGAACCTAGTTCCTATGAGGGTACTACTAAGTTCTAGCTAGGGGCCACCCTTCATTATCATTAATCTATCCTCAGTGATATTGAAATGCTTCTCTATCATCATTAATAACTCCCAAGTCCCAATTTTACCTTCGCATATTCTTGGATCAATTTACCAAGCCCTTTCTTTCATTTAAAATGAAGTGTAAAACTGTCTACAATTCAACTCATGAACAATGTCAAGGTTCAAGTAAGCTCAATGAATACCAATCCGATCAAATGAAATTTGACCATGCAAAGAAGGGGAAAAGAAAAAGAATAACAAATATGCCTATCCAAATCTATCAGGAAGAATCTAAAGAAAAGATGCTTCAAAGTGTCTTCAAGGTAATGTTTGTAAACCTAAATGCATTCTATTTTTCAAAGCTTTCCTACATTTTCCCTTCCAATAACACTAGAATGGAATATGTAGTAGCCTTTTTAAAAACCTTTTACCTCCACTACCATTAAAACAAGCCCTGTTAGAACTATAGTCTTCATGACAAGATCTTTATCTTCCAAACTCAGTCAATTATGTTGTTGTTCTTAGATCACAGAACAATATCACCACTTAAAAGGACAGAAACCTAAAGGAGATTAGCTAAACACCAAGTATCTGGTTGAGAAAGTTGAACTAGAGAAATTCTAAAAATGGTGTGATCAATCTTCAAAGTAGCTTGCTCATCTTCTCACACCTCAGAATGGATGTCATAAAGGTTGATATTGAACTCTATGAGTTATAGAGTCAAGACCCAAACTTGGTTTCGAATGACTTACATCATGGGTTTAAATGCCTGATGATAGAATACGATGTACTATGATTAGAAACTAAGTGGAGAGAAGATTATTGTTTTCCTGTGAACAAGTTTTAATAGTTCCATCACTTAAAAACAAGTAACCAAGTAAATCCAAAATTCTTTTTCTAAGCAGAATTTTTACCAAGACAAATAACTTTAATATAAGATCAATATAAAATATAAATATCAAACAAAAGCATGGATAGCAATTCACGAGAGACAAACTAGTATTGGATTTTCCCATAGAAAGCACAAATAAGTATTCGTAACTAACAACTTTAGTTTTTGAAGATGATCACAAACCATAGGTTCATAAATGTTCAATGTTGGACTGCTTTGTTTGTGTGTTAATATCATAAAGATTTATGTTTTTCACATTGCAACTTATAGCATGGAATAAAAGATGGGTCTTGTATGGGATATATTTGTAATTTTATTAACTAAGATCTTATTGATTATTTCTTAGCTGTAAGAACCCATATGTTGGCAATATTTCTATTTTCAAGGAGAGTGAAGAGAAGCTTTAGCAGGTATTCATTTTTTACATTCATTTCCTTTTATTTTTGACAATGTCAACAATGATTTTTCACACATTTTAATCAAATGTATCTGTTTCTATATTTTGTTGCATAGTCATTTTGCATCTTTTTACTTCATTGAAAATAGAACTTTTATCATCCTTTTGATGTTTTAAAAGGCAAATCACTGGATTTTCTTGCATGACATAGCTACAATCAAATGTTATAACTAAGACTTCTGAACATGAATTTATATCAATTTGCGTACTACTTTGAAATTCACTGTCTTCTTTGCTTTGTTTTGGTTATCTTATTTGGCCGTTAACTCATTGTAGCTCTGTCATCATCTTCCTTCACGTACTTCATAAAGATCCTTCCGCGTGTCGGTTAAGGTAACTGATTTTGTTAGTTTTTAGGTTTTTGTGTATTTGGTTTAATTTGGGTATTTCTTTGTGATTTGAAATTCCCATTTGAACTTCCTGCATTTTTAATGTAAATGGCCTACACCAACTAAAACTTGTTTGTGATATGAACTTCAATTTATTAATGAATTAATATAGGATGAGTTTGACTTATAATGTAGTTCCAAATATCTTAATTATGTTAATCCATTATTTCATTGATGTTCTCTGAAATGATTAAGTTCTCTTTACTTTTCATGTGCGAATCTTTACAAGCATCTTTTTTAATATAATAATAATTTTCTTCTAAACATATTAGATAATTTGTATATGTTACAATAACTTATTAAAATAAGTATTCATATTTTTATGAATACTTATTATATTTGGCAGTAGTATATATTTAATTTAGGTTAAATATCAAACTTCTAACATTAATTCTCTTCTAACATATATGATTACAAACAAAAAAATAGATCTTCAGTTAATAAATAATTTTGATCTTAACAGATAAACCTCAACCTATAACTCGTGATGCAGCTCCCATGGGGCTTATTAGTGAAATAACACCACAAGCCTAAAAGTCACAACGAGAACTTGTTTTCTTAATTCACTAGTGTAATCTTTGGTGATTAATTCAATTGATTAATACTTAGGGGATATTATGTAAAGTCTAGATGTTTTGTAAACTTTAGCAAACATGAATGATACTAACTATAAAACCATTATTTTAAATTAACAGTTTTACAGAACTGAGTAATGTTGATAGATCTTAGATGTATAGATGATTAACACCTAATGGTTTCATTAATCCTAAGTTTGTTGAGGAAGTTGAAGATTTTATTCATTATGCATATTCTCAAACTGCATATATGGATAACCTAAAGATCAGATGTCCATGTAAAAAGTGCAAATACATTCGTTTCCTTCCTATTGATGAAGTTAATGGACATTTGTTGAGAAAAGGGTTTGTCCCCGGTTATTTTGAGTGGACACGACATGGAGAACTATTGATTTATAGCACCTCAAGGGGTAATTAAGTACAATCATCTTTGAACTTAAACGAGCTTGAAGGGTGGATTGGATTTAGAAAAAATAATGTGGATGGAAATGAAAATCCTTACATGTAAATGGTTTATGATGTAACTAGTTATACCTTTCAGGAAAATATGAAAAATCTTGAAGAAGAACTAAACCCACATGCAAAACAGTTTTCTAACTTATTACATTCAGCTGACCAAAAATTATGGCTAAATTGTGACATAATAACTCAATTGTCTTCAATTGCTCGAATATTAAACATAAAGTCTGAAGGGCATATTTCAGACTGTAGTTTTGATAAAATTATTGAATGGTATAATGAATCATTGCCTCTTGATCATACAATGGTTGATAGTTTTTACAATATGAAGAAACTTATTAGGGGTCTTGGTTTGCCTGTTGAAAAGATTAATTGTTACAAATTGGGATATATGTTGTATTGGGGAGATGATGTGAAATTACAAGACTGTAAAATTTATGATCAACCTAGGTTCAAGCTTAGAAAGCGTTCTATAAAATAGAAATTAGTACCTTAGAAGTGGATGTATTATTTTTCGATAACTTCGAGACTTCAAAAACTATATGCTTTTGATGTTACTGCATCTCACATGAGATAACATAATGAGCACGAACAAGAAGATGGAATAATGAGTCATCCATTAGATGCATGGCATGGAAACATTTCAATGACACCCATTTTGAGTTTGCAGCTGAAAGTCAAAATGTTAGGTTGGGATTGTCGACGGATGGATTCCAACGTTTTGGTCAATCTGGCCAGCAATATTCATCATAGATAATCATACTTACTTCTTATAATTTGCCTCCATAGATGTGTGTGAAAGACGCATATATGTTCTTGACAGTGATTGTGCCAGGGTCTACAAATCCAAAGCTTAAAATTGATATATTCTTATAACCATTGATATCTGTAGCATCTTTGGGAATATAGTGTTCAGACATATGATATGTCTCTGAAACATAATTTTATGTTGAGAGTGGCTTTAATGTGGACCATTAGTGATTTTTCAGAATATGTCATGTTGTCTAGATGGAGCATAGCAGGAAAATTGGCTTGTCCTTATTGTAGAAATGATTCTGATGCGTTTATCTTCTAAACGAGGGCAAAACATGTTAGTTTGACAATTACAAGAAATTTCTTCCTCCAGATCATTTATTTAGACGCAATAAACAAAAGTTCATTAATAATAGGATGGTAAAAACACCTCCTCCCCTTCACAAAGCTGGTAAAGAGATTTTGCAGGAGGTTGAGGAATTAGGTTTCTGAAAGTTACATAATTTGAAGCTGATGAAGTAAATACAAGTATTAGTAAAAACTTTGGTTGGAGAAAACAAAGCATTGTTTGGGATTTGCCATATTGGAAAATTAATTTGATAAGTCATAATCTAGATATGATGCATATTGAAAAATTTTTTTAACAATTTGTTCAATACCATAATGAACATTAAAGGGAGGACAAAAGACAATGCAAAATCACGAGCTTATTTGCAACTTTTTGTAGAAGGAATGAGTTACATAAAAATCCTCAAACTGGTAAATATCCCAAAACATGTTACACTTTGGATAAAAACCAAAAGGAAATTTTGTGTGAATGGTTGAAAAGTCTAAAATTTCCCGATGGTTATGTTTCAAACTTGGCAAGGTGTGTGGACATGAGAAAGTACAAATTATTTCGGATGAAAAGTCATGATTGTCATGTGTTTATACAAAGACTAATTCCAATTACATTTCGAAAGTTGCTACTGAATAAGTTTTGGGAAGTAATAACATAATTAAGTTTATTTTTCAAAAGTTTAACATCATCTAAAATCAAGTTAGCTGAAATGGAAAAATTAGAAAGGAAAATTCCAGTAATTTTGTTCAAGTTAGGAGGGATTTTTCCTCCAAGCTTCTTTGACTGTATGGAGCATCTACCTATGCATTTAGCATACGAGGCAAAACTAGCTGATCCAGTTTAATATCAATGGGCGTATCCGTTTGAGAGGTAATTCAACAAAAATGATTGTAATTGAAGTAATGACATGTTTTAACAACTAAATTGTAATAACCCTATCTGCTAATATAGTTATTTGTATCACTTGAAGAAAAATATCAAAAACAAGACTAGAGTTGAAGGTTCGATATGTAATGCTTATTTAGTGGAGGAAGCTAGTACATTTTGTTCACATTATTTTGAGCTGCATGTTCACACAAGAGAAAGAAAAGTTCTTCGTAATAACGATGGGGAAGAACGAGTGATGTTGATGGTAACTTATCCATTTTCACATATCCTAGATGAACTTATAGATGTTTAACATGAAGAATGTTAACAGAAGAAGAAATTGAGGCTACCCATGGTTACATTTTATTGAACTATCAAGAGGTTCAACCTGTGCAGTAAGTTGAAATTGATTATTTGGGTTTTGAAATTTAGTATTGTTCATAACTGAAATATATAATAATATTTTTAAATTATACGAGGAATTGTTACGCGAGCTAATGCCGGACAAAACATAGGATGACATCAATAAAGAAGCTGGAAGACACTTTCCTCGATGGTTCAAAAAATATGTAAGTTTTCACTTACAAATATTGAAATGATCGAGTTATAAGATTTAAGTTTTTAAATGACATTATACTATTTGATATGATAAATTCTTTTATGCAGGCCTTAGAAAATCCAATAAAGAACAAGTTTATATGTGATCTTGCTCAGAGACCTCTACGAACTGTCAAATCGTATCCATTGTATTTCATTATTGAATACAAATATCATACAGAATATCATGGTCATAGCATGACAACAATAAATAGTGGAGTTTGCATACAGGGAGAATTGATGAATTACTATGGTAAATTTATTAAGATAGGTGAAATTGAGTACCTTGCATTGCCAATAAAGCGAAGTGTGATTGGTTTGATCTGACTCCAAATGTTGGCATAAAAGTGCATAGCTGATACATTCTAGTTGAAATCAACAATCGAAGAAGATTGAGACAATTTGAACCTTTCGTGTTAGCAATGCAAGAGATTCAGGTGTATTATATCCCTTTTTCCAATTACGATGAGATAAATCAGATTGGTTGGCCGTTTGCAAAGTTAAACCTAGAGGTGTTTTTGAATCACATGGAAAAGGAAAATAGAGAATGGAAAGTGAAGTGTTTCAAAAAGATGTTTATGAAATAAATACATCTGTGACATATAATGATAATGAACCTTTGAACGATCCATCTAATGAATATGTTAAAATTTCATCTGGAGAGGATGACGAGGGCTAGAGATCTGAAGAGAAGCCTAAGTTTGATTCTTATTCTTCAAAAAAAGAAGATGATTGTAATTTACAATTAAGTGATGATAGCAATTAATTTGTGTTTGTAATTGAATATTATCTTAAACTAATCAATTATTTCCTTTTCAGTATATTGTGTAAAATATTGAATTTAAATTCTTATATTTGTAGAAAATTCAATCAAATATTACTACATGATGTCTAGAGTGGTTAGATTAATTCATATCATTAGGCATATTGAAGATGTATAAGTGCTAAACTAGACTACTTTCACTTATCATCGAGCTTGGAGTTGAACATATCATCATTTTATTCTAAATTGACATTTGCAGAGTATACCTCTTCACATTATTAATCAAGGAAGGTTGACATGATGACTAGTTCTGGATGATACTAATTCATTCCGTTGGGAAGAATGTGGCAAAATTGTCCCTACTAAAGAAATAAACAATGCAGAAAAAATCTCCACTTTATACACTAATGATTGTTTGCCTTCTATGGCTAATCTTCTACTTCAAGGTGTTTAGTATCATCTGAACAACGTCACTTTCCTTATTATGTATATCTCATTTCCTTTTATGAAGCTATTATATATATATTCACATTTGATGATACATACTATATGTTGTTTTAAGCTTCCTTAAATCTCGAAGATGACATGTATGCCCATCGAGGCGAAAGCGATGTCACAACAGTCTGTAAAGGGTTAAGAAAATTGGTTGTTTTAAAAAATTCGTCAATTCCACAAACCTCGTCTGGACATTCATGTAAGCATGTCACTCTAATTTTGGTTCATTTAATGGTTTACTAATCTGACAATATTTAAGTTCTATACTGATTGTATTTTAGGTAAATCGTTTCATACTGGTAGTTCATCTAGAGAGTTTGTCTTCCATACTAAATTTGGCGACTCATTCACTATATCCTCTACAAGATTAGCTATAGTAGAAATGCTGTTACAAGAAGGTGTTAAAAACCTACACCTAAGGGAAGAACTATCACTATTTCAATTGGTGTCTTCAAACATTTAAGGACCCTTCTCAGGAATCTAGACATCTGGGACTCATTTACCTTTATCGACTCTTATGTCACTTAGAATCTTAGAAAATAATTATATCATTGTCATTTATCGATGTAATAAATTGGACTTAACTTTAAAGTTGATTTATTATTGTTTCTGTAAGAATCTGTCAAACAACCTCTCTACTAGTTAGGGGTCAAATTGCGAACTATTGAGTGTGGATTGTTATTGTCCATGTTCTATGACTGTAAAAATTGTTAACCTTCTAATTTAAAGTTTGTAATTAAATATTATATTCAACAAATCGCCTTATTTCTTTTTCAATATATTGTGTAAAATATTGAATTCAAATTGTTATATTTCTAGAAAATTTAATAAAAAAATAAATTTTAGGTTAAAATATTCCATCAAAGAGACAATGTGATATAATTCGACCCAGGTTCAGACAATGATTCGAAGGCACTTACTGTCAAGGTGAACCATCACACTCTGCAGCTGCAACTGAATCACCTCCTCCCCCTCCAGCTACTACAGTTGCAAGTGATACATCAGCTGATGTTCCTGATGCTATGCCATCCACTACTCCTACATCATCCACTACCCCTATAATGGATGAAAGAGACGGTCGCCAACCTAGAGCTGAGGGACCTAATGGAAGAACTTGCATAACAATTGTCAATAATTTGTAAGTGAAATTATATGAAACACTATATGTTTATAATTAAGTTATAGGTTTAAATTTTTGCAAATGGTATAAAGTTATTTGTTTTTATATTAAGTTGATTTCGTCTAAACCGTGCCGTAGAAATATGACATCTAAATTTAATGAGAAGATTGATCTTGAGGGTTATGTATGGAAGAATATCTCTCAGGCTACAAAGACATTTTACTTTCAGGAGTTTGAGGTACAATAAAAAATTATTTTCTTTTTAATTGATTTGTATACATTAATTAGATAAATATTATTACATTATAAGTATTTATCAATTTTTCTTTTATTTCAAAAAGAATTTTTTTGGGATTCTCAATTTGACGTGGTCATACATAAAATATGGGAGAGACGAGCACGTACACGTTATCGTGACGTTATTGGTGCAACACACAAGGCCAGTGTACGACTGCCTTATATTTTTGAGCAAATGTTGAGTCGTTGGCGGTAATATTGGACATCACCTGAGAAAATGTCCATTTCAGAGTGTAGCTCGACCAACAGACATGGAGGACTGGGAGAAGAGAGTCTTCCCATACATACGAGAGGATCTATTACCCACCACGAGCATGCAGAGAGAGTTGTAAGGATCTAAAATTTACACTTATATTCTAATTGTTTGACTTTGACGTTTTTCAATTTAATTGATGTGTGAATTTTGGAATGAAAATATATGTATTATGGATAATGATAATGATATAAATGTCTCGTGCCATATATGAATATGTTAAGTTATCCTTTCTTCAACGGGTGCAAATATCATAAAATATAGGAAACTCCACCAAAATTTTTATAAATTCTAATTTCTTTATAACATTTTATTTTTATGCAGGAAAAGTCTATAGGCATGAGGCCTACACCCCGTCAGCTCTTTTTGCACACTCACACTAAGAAGCATGACGGTGTAACATTCGTCAATACCTGATGTAGAGAACTTAATGTATGTGAAATTTATGCTTTAATATTAATTCTTAATAATTATCACTTATTAATATAAACATTGTCTCATAATAGGACCAAATACAAGAAAGCATTCAGCAATAGTCTCAGCGCGAATAAGTTATTGATGAGAATCAGACATATCTTGATGCAGTAGGTGGTAGGGCCCATCGTGGAAGGATCTTCGGGCTAGGTTTATTTGTGAACACATGATATTTGCAATCCTCTACGTCCAGTACAATAACATCTAGTAAATGGTCGCAAACCAAAGAAGTTAATAAGTTTCGGACCACAATGCAGACATTGATGGAATACATAGCTCAACTAAGACTTGAGGTGAATAAGTTGAAAGGGAGGGGTAGCACTTTAAAGCATCCGCAGTCACCAGGACAATAGTGTATTTGTAGTCATTTGGTTTGAATTACAAAGACTTATTATGTGCAATTTAATGTTTTTATTATCAATTAAGATAATTTTAACTTAATTGATAATAAAAACATTATCATTAATCAACTTTCTGTTTAAACAAATTAAATATATAAACAAATCAAAATATTATGCACAGATAATTCGTAACTGTTGAAATTATGCATTAATGGTAAGATCATAAAATAAAATTTAATGTTGGGATTTTTTAAATTTAAATTTATTTATCGACAAAAAATCCAAGTACATCGGTAAAATCCATTATATTTACCAACAGAACACCACAAACCATTGGTAAAATGTAAGATATTTACCGATGGAACAGAGAGTAACCGTCAGTAATATTGACAATTGTCGCCAACTTTACCGTCAAGATTTGCTAAACCATCAGTATACTCACCGACGGTCATTCATAACCATCGGTAATGTTACTGATAGAATAACCAATACCATCGACAAATATTTCAAGGGAAAGAAAAAGGTCGTAGGCAATTTTACCAACGGTCGTAGCTAACTGTCGATATATTCACCAACGGTTACATAAAATATTTGTCAGCAAATTTACCTACAGCTATTTTTAAGACGTCTTTATCCGTCGGTTGATTCCGTCACCAATTTATGTTACCGATGGAATCCAAACATTTTTCATCGGTAATATCCATCGCTAAACGAAAATTTTTTGTAGTGTTGGTATCTATTATATCATCTAATGGAACATCTTATGTAATACATAGGATTTTTTTATTAATATAATGGTATTTATAGTACAATATTAGGACAAAATTATGAATTATTATCTAATAATTAAAGTAAGAATTACTTTTTTTCCAAAGATATGTGTGACCAGAAAAATAAATTGTGAAAATTATATAAAGTTATCTTCTATCTCCATACACAATTTCTCTAATTAAATATTGTAGCTAACAAATTAAAAAAATAAAGTCATATTTTTAAAAAACAAGTCTCCATGTTGCAAAAATCATAAGCTTTTAGAAATCTACCATTAACATACAATGAAAATCATACTAAGATAGTATAGAAAAATGTTATCATTTGTCTCCTTATATATTAGTGACACCCTAACTTTAATATATGAATATCTTACTAGAAATTAACATAAATAGTGTCATATCTCAATACATACCATATCACGCCTATCTAAAAAAATTATCATCATTTGTTAAATATAAATAATATTTTCACTTTTATATATGAATATCATGAGTGGATATATAGAATACTATGAATCAATACAAATTAAGCTAGTATATTACATATTAAATACCATTTTTATATATACACCACAAGAAAATTAACGATTGCCAGCAAACCATTATAGATGGAAATAATAATGTTGAAAATTAACGACAAAAAATCACATTCTGTCAGTAAAATTGTCGTAATATATGGTAATTTGCGACAGACAAAATATCTATCTATAAAGTTGGATAGGAAATTATCCCGCTGATTTTTGTGATGAAATAAGAATCACCATTGATAAAAGAGGCGCGAATGATAGGTGGCAAAATAAGCGTCATCGTTTACCAACAGAAGTGTATTTCGTCGTCGATAAAGTTGAAAGTTAAACGTCGTCGTTTGCTTTGATTGCTACATTTTTAATAAAACGTAAATGAATTGGGGTGTATTGATGGAACTTGATTCCTTCGGTGATTTACTGATGGAATAACGCTTTTCTCAGTAAAAATTAAAATTTAAACGCCACCATTAGCTTTATCTTCAACATTTTTGATAAATCGAAAACGACGTCATTACCAAACGATGTCGTTACTAAATAACGTCATTTTCGTTAAACATCTACCTTACCCATGAACCCAACCCCCTTCCCCCACGTCTGTTGATGCTCATTTTCTGCTTGCTTTCTTTTTCTCTATTGTTGTCGGTTCTGTGTCGCTGTGTGCGGGCTTTGGTTCCCTTCTCACTGTCCATCGGGCTTTGGTTCCTTTCTCACTGTCCATCTACTTCCTTCTGTATCTATCTTCCTCTTCTGTGTGCTTCAGTTCCCTTTTGCATTTTGGTTCTGCGTCTTCATCATGCTTCAGTTCCTTCTTCCTTCTTGTGCTTTTATTCCCTTCTTCCTTTTTCTTCTTCATTTATTCATCAATTGAGGTTAGTGGGCTTTGTTTTATACTAGGTTTTGTGTACTGCTTTTATCATTTGCAAACTGTGATTGTGGTATGATTGTATGGGTAATTATCAGTTTGGGTTATTAGTGTATCAGTATTTTTTCGTGTGGATGTCTTATAGAATTCGTGTGGATGTCTTACAGAATTCGTGTGAATGTCATACAAAATAGGTGTGGATGTTAAGTTCTCAACTTCTCGGAACTTATGTTGTTAACCTTGTTAAAATAGGTATAGGGTTTCTTGTATTTCTTGGAACCTACAAGAAGAAACCAATTTAGAATCTAGATCTCTTTGGTACATTTGTAAATAGGAAGTTAGTGGAAAAAAAAAAGTTAAACCTTATTTTATGGCTGCGTATCCTACCCTCACACTTTTTGTTTGGAGCATTTTAGTTTGTGTAGTCAAAAGCCTTTGCTTTTGGTTACATAAGGACATGAAGGTCATTTTACAAACCTTAAGAGTGATGATTGAGTGTTATTCTTGATGTACTCATTAGTCTGACCTAGAAATTTAGGATCTTTCTTGGTATTTCTGCTTTAATTGATAAATAGGTGAGACATACATTGTCATATATTGCCTTATGGCGTATGTAAGGGAGGATAGTGAATGAAGAGTGATTTCTTTTAAACTATAAATCAGTATGTACATGCAAGTACCAAACATGATTCATGTGCGAGTTTGACCAAAGATAATATCATAATGGGTAAAACAATCGTATTTTTATGGTCATGTGTGCTGAGTTTAACTTCTAACCTAGAACGGATGAATGAAACTGGGGTTGTTATGTCAATCGTCAAATTGCTTTAATGGTAACTATCGTGATTTTAAATTGCAGTTGTAGTCCACTAAAGTTATCCTTTATTAAAATAGTTGTTTTTGCATTACTAGCAATTGCATCTGATAGTATGCAGTAGTAGTTTAATTATTTAAAACTTGGTTGAGTACAAGAACGAGAGTTCTTTGATAGTCGAATTAAGTTATAATGGATCTACATGTTAAACTAGAAAAGTAGATGACAAAATATATAAGAAATAGTCCATTCCATATAGATATAGTGCATTCCCTCCATATTTGTAAGTGGCCTCGATTTCTTAAATGTTCAATATTGTATTGCTTTTTGTGTTAATATCATAAAGATTTTTTTTTTTGCATTGCAACTTATAGCATGGAACAAGAGTTAGGTCTTGTATGGGATAGATTTGTAATTTTACTAGCTTTATTAGTTACTGAAGAAGAATCAGAACAAAAGGTTTGACACCTTTCTTTCATCACGCCTTATCTTGTTTATCTGGATCCATCCCTAACACTCAAAACCAATCAAATTTTACTACTTTCTTCAAGAAACACTCATTAGACAGTTCCCGAGAAGATGTTATGTTCAACATATTGATAGTTAAAGTAACATTATAGTTACCAATATAACCCATACTTTGTTTAGTCAACAATCAAAGTGCCTCTATTTCAAGTGATTGTGTGCATGCACATAATTTCACAGTTGTTGGAGTGTGTATGCTCAGTTTTAGTTAATAGTGTAAGGTGCATTAGGGGTGGCCAATGAAGAGAGTGATTAAGATAAAACAGGGAGGTAAATGCACTAATTAACAAAATACAAAATATAAAAACACACTTGGAACATGAATATACAACTTGACATATGTTAACAAACTAGTAACCTAAGCATTAAATATCATGATTATGTAGGACATGATATCAGTTCTATAGATGTATACCTAACAATTTATCCCCAAAATTTGTCTTCAGCTTAAAATTGCCAAGAAGCATGACTCTCTGCTCAAAATCTTGTTTTTTTGGACTTGCTTGATTATGCTTCATATTGAAAGTTTCAGGTTCCTCCATAGCCACAAATTTTCATTTCTTGTGTTGTTTATTTAGTAATAAGTATGTTATGGATGTATATATTGTTGCCTCCAGATTGTTAAGATGTTATTTAAAGGAATTGAGTGGAAGATATGTAAAAGTAATATTTTCAAAGTTTATCTACTTGATTTAAGATCTCTTTCAAATACTTAAGGTTCCTGGCTAAGATCTTATTAATTATTGCTTAGTTATAAGAACTCATTTGTTAGCAGTATTTGTATTTCAAGGGGATTAAAGAGAAGCTTCAGCAGGTATTCATTTTTTACATTCATTTCCTTGACAATGTCAACAATGATTTTTCACACATTTTAATTGGATTTGTATCTGTTTCTATATTTTGCAGCATAGTCATTTTGCATCTTCTTACTTCATTGAAAATAGAACTTTTATCATCCTTTTTTTATGTTTTAAAAAGAAAATGACTGGATTTTCTTGCATGATATGTTTGCAATCAAATGCTATAACTAAGACTTCTGAACATGAATTTATATCAATTTACGTACTACTTTGAAATTCATTATCTTATTTGCTTTGTTTTGGTTATCTTCTTTGGTTGTCAGCTCACTCTAGCTCCTACATCTTCTTCCTTCACGTGCTTCAGTGACTTCTTCTACGCGTCGGTTGAGATAAGTGAGTTTTGTTATTTACTAGATTTTTGTGTACTTGGTTTAATTTGGGTATTTGTTTGTGGTTTGAGCCTCCCATTTGAACTTCCTACATTTTTAATGTAAACAGCCTACATCAACCAAAACTTGTTTATGGTATAAACTTCAGTTTATCAATGAATTAATCTATAATGGGTTTGACCTATAGTTCCAAATATATGAATTATGTCAATGGGTTATTTCATTGATGCTCTCTGAAATGATTAGGTTCTCTTTATTTTTCATTTGCAAATCTTTACACACATCTTTTTAATATAATAATAAATCTCTTCTAAACATATTAGATAATTTGTATATGTTACAATAATTTATTAATCAAAGTATTCATATTTTTATCTTTACTTATTATATTTCATACTAACACGTAATTAATCTAGGTTAATTATCAAACTTCTAACATTAATTTTAAATTTCAATAACAACATCCAAACCATTCAATTAAAAATTCTAACTTCATAAAATTAAATAATTCATTTTATGTTCCGATATCAAATCAAGCTGACCAAGAATTTTCCCTTTCACGTCCTTAAATGTGTCTTTGAATCCTCTTCAAACATATATGATTACAAAAAAAATAGCTCTTCAGGTAATAAACTATTAATCAAGAAATGTCGACATGGCAACTAATTTCGAATGGTACTAATTCATTCCGCTGGGAGGAATGTGGCAAAATTGTCCCTACTGAAGGAAAAAACAATGCAGAAAAACCTCCACTTCATACACTAATGATCGTTTGCCTTCTATAACCGATCTTCTGCTTCAACAATGTCACTTTCCTTATTATATACATCTAATTTTCTTTTATGAAACTATTATATATATATATTCACATTTGATGGTATATACTACATGTTGTTTTAAGCTTCCTTGAATCTTGAAGATGACATGTACATAGAGGAGGGAGTGATGTCACAATGGTTTGTAAAGAAATAAGGAAATCGATTGTTTTGAAAAATTCGTCAATTCCTCAAATTTCATCTGGACATTTGTGTATACATGTCACTTCAATTCTAGTTCGTTTAACGGTTTACTAATTTGACAATATATAAGCTCTATACTGATTGTATTTTAGGTAAATCATTTCGTACTGGCAATTTATCTGCGGAGTTTGTCTTCCATACTAAACCTGGCGACTCATTCACTGTATCATCTACAAGTTTAGCTATAAATTGCAAGAAGGTGTGAAAAACTCTACACCTGAGGGAAGAACTATCACTATTTCAATTGGTGCCTTTGAACTTGTAAGGACCCTTCTCGGGAATCCATACATCGGGGACTCATTTACCTTTACTGACTCTCTTGTCACTTAGAATCAAAAAAATAATTATATCATTGTCATTTATCAATGTAATCAACAGGACTCAACTTTAAAGTTGATTTATTATTGTATCTGTAAAAATTTATCAGACAACCTTTTTACTAGTTAGGGGTCAAGCTGCGTACTATTGAGTGAGGACTATTATTGTTCTTTTTCTATGACTGTAAGAATTGTTAACCTTCTAATTCAAAGTTTGTACTTGAATATTATATTTAACAAATCAATTATTTCCTTTTCAATATATTGTGTAAAATATTGAATTCAAATTCTTATATTTCTAGAAAAGGTTGAAATATGCTACCAAAGAGACAACATGATATAATGTAACCCAGGTTCAGACAACGATTCAAAGGTACTTACTGTGAAGGTGAATCATCACACTCTGCAGTTGTAACTGAATCTCCTCCTCCCTCTCTAGCTACTACAGTTGCAGATGAAGCATCACCTTCCGTACCTGATGCTACACCATCCACCACCCCTATATCATCCACTACCCCTATAGCGACAGAGACATCAGGGGTAAACAATGCAGATGAAAGAGGTAGTCGTCAACCTGAAGTTGAGGGGCCTGATGGAAGAACTTACATGACAATTGCCAATAATTTGTAAATGAAAATACATGAAACATTATATGTTTATAATTAAATTATAGGTTTAAATTTTAAAAATGGTGTAAAATTATTTGTTTTTATATTAGGTTGATTCCGTCTGGACTGTGCTCTAGAAACATGACATCTAAATTTAAGGAGAAGATTGATCTTGAGGGATATGTATGGAAGAATATCTCTCAGGCCACAAAGGAATTTTACTATCAAGAGTTTGAGGTACAATAAAAAAATATTATTTTCTTTTTTAATTGATTTGTATACATTAATTAGATAAATGTTATTAGATTATAAGTATTTATCGAATTTTTTTCCTTTTATTTCAAAAAAGAATTTTTTGGGATGAATTTGACGTAGTCATACATAAAGTATAGGAGAGAGGAGCACATACACATTATCGGGACTTTGTTGGAGCGATACACAAAGCTGGTATATGATCACCTTATATTTCTGAACAAAAACGGAGTCACTGGCAGCAATATTCGACATCACCTGAGGCAATGTCTATTTCAGAGTGTAATTCTACTAACAGACATGAAGGACCAGGGGGAGAGAGTCTTCCTGTACATACATGAGGATCTATTATCCACCACGAGCATGCAGAGAGACTTGTAAATATCTAAACTTTACACTTATATTCTAATTGTTTTACTTTGCTGTATTTCAATTTAAATTGATGTGTGAATTTTGGAATGAAAATGTGTACTATGGATAATGATAATAATATAAATGTCTAGTACCATATATGACCGTGTTCAGTTATTTTCCTTATTCAACAGTGGGTAAATATCATAAAAATAGAGGAAATTCTGTTGAAATTTTTATAAATTATAGTTCACTTATAACATTTTATTCTTATACAGGAAAAGTCTATGGGTATGAGGCCTACATCCCGTCAACTCTTTTTGCACACTTACACTAAGAAGCATAACGGTGTGACATTCGTCAATACCCGATGTAGAGAACTTAATGTATGTGAAATTTATGCTTTAATATTAATTCTTAATAATTATCACTTACTAACATAAATATTGCCTCCTAATAGGACCAAATACAAGAAAACATTTAATGACAATCTCAACACAAACAAGTTATTGATGAGAGTCAGACATATCTTGATACAGTGGATGGTAAGGACCATCGTGGAAGGATCTTCAGGTTAGGTTTATTTACGAACACATGTTATTCACAATCCTCCACGTTCAGTACAACAACATCTAATAGACGATCGATAACCAATGAAGTCAATGAGTTTTAGAGCACAGTGCAGACATTGATGGAGTACATTGTTCAGCTCCGTAATGAGGTGGATGAGTTAAAGGGGAGGGTTAGAACCTTAGAGCATCCGAGGTCACCAGGATAATAGTGTACTTGTAGTCATTTTGTTTAAATTACAAATACTTATTATGTACAATTTAATGTTGTTATTATTAATTAAGATAATTTTAACTTTATATCATTAATCAACTTTCTGTTTATACAAATTAAATATATAAACAAATCAAAATATTATGCACGGATAATTCATAACTATTGAAATTATGCATTAACCATAACATCATGAAATAAAATTCAATGTCAAGTTTTTTTTAAAAAATTAATTATATTTGCTGACTAAAAATACAAGTACGTCGATAAATTCTATTATTTTTACCAACAAAACACCAAAAATTATCGGTAAATTCTATAATATTTACCGACAGAACAGAGAATCATCGTCGGTATTATTGACAGTTGTCGCCAACTTTATCATCAGGCTCTGCGTGACTGTCGGTATACTCACCGACGGGAAATCAAAACTGTTGGTAATGTTACCGATGGAATAACCAATACCGTTTGCAAATATTTCGGCAGAAAGAAAACGGTTGTAGTTAAATTTACTGACAATCACAGCCAACCATTGGTATATTTATCAACGGTTACATAAAATATCCGTCAGTAAATTTACCTACGACTTTTTTTACAACGCGTTTGTCCGTCGTTAGATTCCGTTACCAATTTATATTACCAACGGAATACAAAAGTTTTTTGTAGGTAATATTCGTCGCTAAACGATATTTTTCTTGTTGTGTAAATAGTCTCATTTAACCTGAATTTAATGCATTGCATTTTGAATAGAAAAAATTAAAAAAAAATTCCTCGGATAAATTAAAAGAAAAGGAAATGAATGCATTTTGTAAATACCTGTGAATTATGTATTTTAAAATTGTATTTTTATTATATTAATCTCAATCATATATTATATTTAATTAATTAAAAAGTCAAACTTATGGTCTAATATTATGCTAAAACTTGATAATACTGAAATGCAAGAGACAAACTTGTGTGGTCAATTTGGACTTTTTGAATTCGAGGTCATGTCTGAATAGAGCCTGAAATTGAAAGATCCCCTAATCAAGCTTTAAAAGAGTAATTAATTGTAATTAAACAAACCATTCAATGTAAATAATTTGTAATTATTGACAACAATTAGGGATATGAATGAAATGTCTCATCTTAAGTAATTCTTGTTCTTTCTCTTCAACTTGAAACTCTTTGCTTATAACTCCATCCTTTTACCCAATGTTTTAAAAACAAATAAGAGGTTTAAGGTATGAAAGTTTCAACAAATTATAATGAGAATAATAAGAATTGCATGATTATAATTTATGCAAACAAACCGAAAAAAGTGGGAACATTTATGCATATTTACGTGCTTCTATAATGAATTGGCAAATCTAGTTAGTTTGATTGTACTAAACATGACAACAATGACAAGTAGCGTAACTTACGTGAACATTGATCCTTAAGCTAGAAAAATTACATAACGTGTCCAATTTTCACATTTATACTACGTGTACAAAATGATAGCATGTTCTTATTGACTCGCCAAGCCAAGAATTACTCTCCTCCAATAGTAAATTTATCTTCATTTACAAAAATACAAATTTGGTTAAGCAACTTAATTTAGAAAATCCCATTACATAAGGAATCAAACGAAAGCCAAAGCCGGAAAAGAAAAGAAACTAGAAAGACCGTCGCCGTCGCCGTCGCCGTCGCCATCTCCATCGCCATCATCACACTCCCTCCCCTCGCGCTTTCTCTCTCTTCGGTGCGTCTCCGTTTACGACCATCGCATTCTCCTTCCGTGAAGCTCTCACTTCTCCATTTTCAGGTGCGTTCTCCTTTTTAACTTTTTCTTTTTCTACGCATTGATTCTGTACGTATGAATGTACGCTTTTAATCAAATTTTTCTTCAAAAGTTTTACCTGAATTCAGTCTCAGAGAAAGATGCATTGCATTTCAAATGCATGCCATGTACCAATGGAAACAAAAAATCTTCCGAAGAAGAATGTTAGAAAATGGTTAGATAAAATGTCTTAAAAAGTGTTTTGTCCAGTGCGGAGAAACGGGTTAATGAATCAGACTGGGGTGTCTTGTCTTCGACTCGAAGAATATGCGCATGGGACCCCTTCTGTTCTGAAACAACCAAACAGAATATAATGTTCCTGATAAAGTTGTAAAAATTTTGAGAAAAATTAAAAAAAAAACACATATTATGAAATAAATATTGATTTTCTTAAATACCCGTGATTTTATATTTTAAAATTTTATTCTATTAATCTCAATCATATATTTAATTAATTCAAAAGTCAAATTGGATTATAATTGGAACCTTTATCACGTGTGAATAGAGCTTGAAATTGAAATTAAGATCCCCTAATCAAGCTTTAAAGGAGTAATTAATTGTAAATTGAAAGATCCCCTAATCAAGCTTTAAAGGAGTAATTAATTGTAATTAAACACACCATTCAAAGTCAATATTCTGCAATTATTGACAACATCTAGGGATGCCAATGAAACGTCTTATCTTAATTCTTTGTTTTCTACATTTGCTTGTGACTTCATCTTATAATTATTTTAGCCATTGTTTTAAAAATAAGTAAGATAAGTTATTTAAAGTTTAACTATATTAGATTGTTATAAAAATAATTAAAAATTAAAAAAGATTGTTCTTATTCATAAAAAATTAAAGTTTAAATAAAAAATTATCAATAAAAATTAACTATTTTCTTTTAATTGCTAAGAACTCTATTTAATCAATAAATTAATCAATTTTTAATAATAAAATTTATTAAAATAATCGAACAAAAAATGTTAAAACAAAAACTAAACAATTCAAGATTTGGTTTAAACCATTTAGTTTTTTAATTATTTTATCATTTGAAAAATAAACTAAGCAGTGGGGAAAGTTTAAATTACTACGCTTAATAAACTTATACCTAGATTGGAGTTATGATCACATTATTAGTATCATAACGTCTAAAAGTATAAAAGTTGGACCATTATTTGAATTAGGGAAAAGAACGTGGCTATTTACTCGTGATATCAATCATTACAAAAAAAATTTACATTATTTATAATATAAAAATATTTTTATTAAACATCTATAATTTTTTAATAATCATCATTTTATGTAATTAGCTATTATTTATATTAAAAATCGTATAAATAATAGCTAATTTTATAATAAAATTGTTAAAAGAATTTTCTTATAATTTAAAATAATAAAGATATTTTTAAAATTATCACAAAAATTTATATTTTTATCCTAAAACGTAGCAAAAATGATATTGGATCTCCTTACACTTTAAATGGGTTCATAATATCAATTACTTTTAAAACTACAAGCAGCATGTAAATGCTTAAAGTGCATGATCACTCCTACGCTAACCCTGGCATTAGAGGCACGTAGAAAACCCACGTGGCTGAGACACAAAGACAATCATTTGGAAGCACCCACTTCACAGTTCACACCACTTTCGCTACTTTACACGAGCAACGAGACCATATAGAGTACTAACATAGATTGGATAGGTGGGTGGTTGCTGATAAGTTCTTATCTTCAATTCCCATTTCAAAAAGCAAAAGGAGAAGATATTATGTGCGGGAATGTGATGTATAATTGTGTCCACCGCACATACGATTTGGTTTGTTGTGCAGGACAAAAGAACATGGATGAGTAATGCGGAAGGTGACTTTTGTGGGGTCTTTGTAGTTTGTCCACCTGCTGGAGGTTACTATTTTTCCTTCCTTCCTTCCTTTTTATTAAGCTAAAACATTGGATACTACTTCCCTTTTATTCGGCTACCTCATCTCCTTTTTAAATCATCTTTCAATGTCTGTCTGTCTGTCTGTCTGTCTGTCCGTCCTTTAATCCCCCTCGTCGAGTGCATGCATTCTTATGCACCATTAAGTCCACACCCTACGTTAATCATGCAAGCACCAAAAAAGAGGATTCAATCTTTGTTTAGTCCTGCAATAATTGTCTTCCACTCACTATACTATTAACCCCCTAAATTTAGAACGATTGGACATACTTTTATGCCTAGCAATTAGTTATTTTTGGAAATATATCCGATTCTAATTTAGTAAACATTATATTTCAATTCTGGGGCTGTAATCTCCATGAACAATTAGCTATTGAAATTATAGCATTTCTTGGTGACGTTTGTTGATCCATAACATCTTTGCACCCGTTGTTGTCCTCTATATCCCAAATGGATTCATCCTGAACAGGGACAAGCTGGTGAGACCATGACCATAATTTTCTGCATCTTTACGTCTTTGGAGAGGGACCATTGTATACGGAGAAAGGTTAAGCACGTACAAGGTAGTCCACACTGATTCCTATTACAAATTTAATTTGGTGTAATATAATAGCCAGATTTTGGTGGAAACTATGGGTGTCTGTGTCAAAGCTAGAGAAATAAATGGTGCAAAATTCAGCGTTGTAGCGTATAAGTAGGACATCATTGAGGTAATGTGACATTTTCATGCAGACCCTTGTCGTTATATTTCATTTATCCACTTAGTATAGGAACATCCTTGATGTTTGACGTAGGAAATTTCATTTATCCACTTAGTTTAGGAACATCCTTGATGTTTGACGTAGGAAATTGCAAGATCACGTTACAGAACGGTCTTGTCTAACTTGAAACTAAAATCACAACCTCCGTCTCTTTCTGTCCATTAAACATTTCTCTCCCAATGGTAAAAATAATTTCTGAGAGCATCATTAGTTATGGGATAGAAAGATCTGTTTAAGATAGCTAGTTACTTGTAAGTTCCTTGATCTTTGAGCTTTGATATATTGTTCTTAATATTATTGGAAAGGATATGCAGAACTTTTAATCTGTTGATGATCCTATGCCTGTGTCCATTCTCGCAAGTGTTTCACTTTTAGGGGCTGCATGTGAAAATGAGATATTCTTCTCTGATCGTCACTAATTATATGCTCGAATTTTCATATTAACATTGTTAACTCCAGTGGCATTGGTGGAGGGAGGAGAACGATGGTCTTACATATGAGGTTGATTGTTATGGTATACATGAAAGATTTATTATCGAAGATCATTGAATTGCGTGCATGAACTCGTATCCTATCTTGTTTTATTATTAGATAATTTGCATAGCTCCCGTTGTGTTCAAGTTAACTTGTAAAACTATATATGTGGGTCGACATTTTGTTCCTGCGCTACGAAAATGACTAAAAGGAAGAAATGATAGCTTTAGATTTTATGAGGATTCTGATATTATAATCTCTGACTACGTTGGTAGCAGCACCTGAGATTTCTTTCTTGATTCACATTAGCAGGAATTTCGATATTTGATATTATCACGCATGTTACTGCTTCTCTTTGAAAGCATCCATGCAACCTATTCAACAAAATGTTTGATTGCGGTTACAAGTCACAGTACATTGGTGGGCATAAGGAGAAATTTGTGAGGTACGAAGAATTTATCTAATCTTTCCTTAAACTATAATTTATCTGGGTTTTTAGCTGCTTGGAGTTGTGAGTCTTGATTTCTTTTCAGTTTTAGAAGTTTGATGAGCCAGGTTGCTCTTTCATTATCTGTCATCTGTAAGGTAGATATTGTTAAAATATAATATAGCAAGAATTTGCAAACTGCAGTTTTCTAGGTTTTTAATAGTTTTAACCATTTGATCTTGACATACATTAGTGTATACCTGTAGGTTGGATGATTTGGATTCTAACTACTCAACTAAAAGCAAGTCAAGAGGAATGAAGAGATGGGGATTCAATTTTGGTGGCTTCATGAACATTCCTGGGAATGTTAACAGGAATCCCTCACAGTCTTTCAGATTTGGAGTGAAAAAGGGTTCAGAAGGCCTCATAACATTTGGTCGATCCCTTAAAACCGGGGTTACTCGTGCTGTGTTCCCTGAGGACCTTAGAGTATCTGAGAAGAAGATATTTGATCCACAGGACAAATCTCTGGTCTTATGGAACAGGCTTTTTATGATATCATGCATTATTGCAGTATCTATTGATCCTTTGTTCTTCTATCTTCCTGTTTTCAACTATCAGATGGTTTGCCTGGGTATGGACACAAAATTAGCTGCCACAATCACTACTGTTAGGACAGCACTAGATGTTTTCTATCTCAGTCGCATGGCTCTTCAATTCCGAACAGCCTATGTTGCACCATCGTCACGGGTTTTCGGACGTGGTGAACTCGTGATAGATCCTGCAGACATTGCAGCTAGATACTTGCGCCGGTATTTCATTGTTGATTTTCTGGCTGTGCTGCCTCTACCACAGGTTTGGAATGCCTTCGCTTTTGCTTCTACTCTGTCTATGCACATTGGTAAATGTGTTGCATAGTTTCTCTCAAGTTTATCCTGGATTAATGCATCTATTATAGCAAAGTGAAGGAAAAGTAATTTTATCTCACATATTTAACTGTGCAGATTGTGGTGTGGAAGTATCTTACCAACAAAAAGAAGGGTTCAGAGGTGTTGGCTACAAAACAGGCTTTATTGATCATTGTCTTTCTTCAATATATTCCAAGGTTTGGCCGTTTTTTCCCTTTAAATTCAGACCTCAAAAAGAGTGCAGGTGTTTTTGCTGATAGTGCTTGGGCCGGTGCTGCTTACTATTTGCTCTGGTACCTGCTTGCTAGCCATGTAAGTGGTCTCTTTCATCTTCTCAAATGCTGCCTACCAGCATTAAGTGAAATTGCTCCGAATTAACTTATCAAAACCAGTCTGGGTTGATTCACAGATAGCAGGAGCTTTCTGGTACTTGCTTGCCCTTGAACGTAAGGATGCTTGCTGGCGCAAAGCTTGTACCAGAAGTGGAAAGTGTAACATAGATTTCCTGTACTGTGGGAACAAGCAGCTTCCAGGTTTCCATGATTGGCGAAGGGTCAGCGAAAATCTTCTTTCCAAGACGTGCGGTGTTGACGGAGAAGGTCATTCACCATTTAATTTTGGAATCTACATGCAGGCCATGTCATCAGACATTGTTGCATCCAGAGTTTTTATCTCTAAATTCTTTTACTGCTTATGGTGGGGACTGCAAAACTTAAGGTACAATGCACAACTTGTCAACAATATTCCAGGATATAATAATAACAATGATGATACGTTTTCTCCTTATCGTTCAAGATTTCCAACAAAAAATGAATACTTCTCAGCTAGTTTCACCATAATGCTTTCTCTGATGATCTCATTGGCATTTGTGAATACAGTACACTAGGTCAGGGCCTTCAAACCAGCACCTATCCCTTAGAGGTTCTATTTTCCATAACTATAGCCATATCAGGGCTCATCCTCTTCGGCCTACTGATAGGAAACATGCAGGTATGGTAAAACCGCTGCTTTCAAATCCATGGAGTTTATTGATGCTAATTCTGTTATGCTTATTTTGATTTGTTGCTGCAAAACTTTACAACCTGAAGCAGTCGACCAACTCATGAAATGCCACATACTATATTCTCCGCTGAATTTGTACTCTTAGCCTTCTCATTTCTTTCATGTCAGTGCATCATGTTTACTTGATGGATTTTGAAAGTGAATGTAACTAAGCAAACAAAAACTATAAGATTCATTATGGTTGCGACAGACCTACCTTCAATCTCTGACAGTTCGTCTAGAGGAGATGAGGATTAAACGGCGTGATTCTGAGCAATGGATGCATCATCGCTTGCTTCCACAGCATCTGAGAGAGCGAGTTAGGCGCTATGATCAATATAAATGGTTGGAAACCCGGGGAGTGGATGAAGAGACCTTAGTCCAGAGTCTGCCAAAAGATCTCAGGCGAGACATCAAGCGACATCTTTGCTTGAATTTGGTCAGAAGGGTAAGTATATCTACCTTTACTACAGAATATTCTTGTCAGTTGTCACTGTCTAGAACCGGTTATGTGTCCAGCCAATTTTTGATTGATCACGTGTCCAGATATGCCTTCAAGCAAGAAAACGGACATAGGACATCAGTAATATCATGATTGCCCAAAAGTCCCCAACTACAAACTTCCTATATGAGGATTTAAGAGGGCATGAATCGAGATGAACACTCAAGTGACTTCTATTCTCTTATAATCAACCTGACATGGATGTTTTGTACAGGTTCCGCTGTTCACCAATATGGACGAAAGTTTGTTAGATGCCATTTGTGAGCGGCTAAAGCCTAGTTTATACACAGAGTATACTTACATAGTTCGAGAAGGAGATCCTGTAGATGAAATGCTTTTTATCATCCGTGGGCGCCTGGAAAGTGTTACCACAGATGGTGGAAGAAGTGGTTTCTTTAACCAAGGTTACCTCAAGGAGGGAGACTTCTGTGGTGAAGAGCTTCTAACCTGGGCACTTGACCCCAAAGCCGGTGCCAACTTGCCATCATCAACAAGAACAGTCAGGGCTCTGAGTGAAGTAGAGGCTTTCGCATTGGAAGCTGAAGAGCTCAAGTTTGTCGCATCCCAGTTCAGGCGTCTTCACAGCAGGCAGGTTCAGCAAACATTCCGTTTCTACTCGCAACAGTGGAAGACTTGGGCTGCTTGCTTCATCCAAACTGCTTGGCGTAGATATTCCAGGAGGAAAGTAGCAGAGCTTCGTCGCTTGGAAGTAGAGGAAATGGAGTATGAAGACGATGATTATAACTATGATGATGAAACAGCTTTATTTGGAGAACACGAGGGTACTTCCAAGCTTCGTGCAACATTCTTTGCATCTCGTTTTGCAGCCAATGCACTTCGCAGGCATCACAGTGCAATGGATAGAGGGAGGATTAGACTACAGAAACCCCCTGAACCTGACTTTGGTGCAGATTAACTCATAGAGTAGCTTCGACAAATCAAATCGAAAAGCATAATTTTGGTTGACTAACTTTAGAGGCAACATGTTCCATCATATACTTCAAGCATATGTCATAGTAACTTGTTAATATCTAATTTGGTGCAGAAGATAGAGACTACTGCAGCCACCACGTAATGTAACTTAAATTCCTTCCATGCTATGCAAATGGACCAATATGGAAGATTCTTCTAAGCTTATTATTATTTGGGAAGCGATGAATCTTTTAACAGAACAAAGAAACTCTTCAGATAAACTTATGCACCCTTAAATATTCTGTTCCTTACTTTTGTCTATATTCTTTCAAGTGTGGGTGCGATAGCTTTAAAGAGAAATAAAAAGGATATATCAGGAGATTAATGAAAACTAGAAAAGAACCAGAAAGGAATAAACAAGAGATTTTATAATCAGCAGTCTAGCATGTATAGAAGGTTAAAAATAAATATATCCACAGCTTCTTGGGCTTGAGCATATGTCACGGAGGTTCACCAAATGCTTACAGTGGGCGTATAATAGTCCCGAATTTCATTGTTGGCTCTTAACTACGCCACTCAGAAGATGATTCCAATTCATCGTCTTCTTCCCACCAAGTCGCTGTCTACAAGATCGTCATGAAGTTGAGATATTAGTCAGCTATTTGCACTTCTATCAGAGAATAAATGTACAAGTATATGCATACTGTATCTACAATTACCAATGTCTTCAAGTTTAAGATACTACCAAGGGGCAGAGGATGACGGTGGAATAATAACGTGAAAATACTCAGATATGAAGTTTACCTTGTAGCCTCTGCGTAGAAATTCCAGTGAGCTTCCCTTTTCCTCCTGCAATCCTAGGACTCTCAACAGTTCTTCTTTGGTCTGGGGCACACCAATTAATTGTTTACAATGACACGAAGTTATTTGTATTAATTAGAAAGGCATGGAGTAAGAAAATATCTTTACCTCACCAAGAGTGAATCGAGTTGCACTCTCTGCTACACAAGCATATGAACTATCAGTTTGTTTAAGCATAACCTGCCAAGGTCCTGCAAAATGTCAGAACATCACAATTTGTAAGATACTCAACAATGAGGCTTAGAATCTGTATATATTGATGAGGAATGGAATTATAGACTATAAAAATGTGGAATGCCACATTTCCAGCAAACCCAAAATAAAATATTTCTTTGACAATCAAGGGAGCTGTTTGGTGTGCTTTGGATAAAAGTTTGCCAAACCAGATACATAATATGATCGTGACTTTTTGGAACAGAATCCCAGTTTTTCTTTAGACAAGCAGATGACATCTACTTCATGTGATCAAATAATAAGTTCCAGAATTTAGATTTAGTAACCGATAATTTTGGAGGATGACTCCAGTCTGCTTAACAAGCAATATTTCGATCAGTGTATCTATTAATTCATCATATCTAAGAGCCACTTAAAAGTAATAATCTGTAAAAATGTGATTAAATCAGTATCCCTTGAATTGCTGTCAAATATTGATCAACATTAATTCTTTTGATATTTACTCTATTTTGATGGCACCAACTGAAACTCGTAAATACATGTTAAGGTCTCAAAATAGCAGATAAAATCTAAGCCCAAAAACAAAGAAAAGAAAATAAACAATATAAGGAGAATTTGAGTACTTATTACAAAGAATAGTCGCATACCAGGGTATTGGCGAAACAATGCTCCATTGTAATTAACAACAAAAGGTGCTACTGGTACAGTCTAACCTTGTTAAAAATGAAAAGTTATTTCAGGTTTGAGTTAAAAGTAACACAAAAAAGTTTTTACATAAAGTGGGAAAGGAGACCTTGGAATACTCTCTTGTTCGAATGTAGAATACAGGAGTAAACTGAGAAAGGAAGCGATAATGCAAATCTTTGGTTGGAAATCCTACAAGACCCAAGTCAGCACTGCAAAAGAAAGTAGCAATTGCTAAATCAAGGAGAACAGGGAAATTAATTATTATAGATGGATTTGGAAACAGCATACCGTAATGTGTCAAGCTCAAGGTTAAAAAGAAGGGCTGGGGTCGACATGGCAAACTTTTCCTGCCATCCACAATTGGACAATAAATCAGATATCAATTGCAGTTTGTGGATACCATGGATAAGTAATCAGTAGACAATATTTCAAACACTATTAAGATAATGAATCATGACAGGAACTGATAAAATTCTTGTTAAATCAAGGGGCTAATGCAACATAAAAGGAAGACAAAAGATAAAAGAAAAACAACCTCCACGTTAAGGATGATAGATTAAAATCAACACCAATAAAGGAAGAAACTTACCACATATTTCTCTATAATAGCAAGTTCACGTGTGCTACAGTTTATAAATACGTAAAGTGAAGGTGGCTCATTGGACTGCCAACGACCTGACAATGAAAAATATGGACAAAATTACAGAAAACAAAAGTTAGAAAATCTTCTGTTTTTTTCCCAGTATTTTTCTACATAAAGGTGAAGGAAGAGAAATGTGTAATTGGACTAAACTAATATAGCATGAAAAGTGAGACCTCAACTTAAGCCGTGATAGTCCAATATTTCTTGAGAAGAATTGTTGGTTCCAGAATTCTGAATTTTTGACTACAAAACTCGCCAAGTACTTATATCTATCAACTTAACATACATAATCATCAAGAAATTCCAATCAGCAGGGCTCGTCTACTTAGCTGTGAGAGTCAAAACTTTTTTTTTTTTTTTGAAAAGTGAGTCAAAACCTTAACAGCAATACAATATGGAGTTCCTTTTGAGCATTGTTATGAAAAGTGATGCAACTATTTTCAAATTAAATTTCGGCTAGAGACATCCACCAAAACTGGACAAGTTATTTATTAAATAAGACATCCACTTGGTTGCATACACAGTCAACACAAATCCAAACGAAGTAGAATAGATAGCAGCAAAGCAAACTCATTGATTAATGATGAAGCCACTATAAGGTCAAGACCAGCAGAAATAATAGGCATTTTGACATCCCAAAAACTAACCTTCATTATCATCTTCAAAATCAAAATCTAAGGTGTTCCTTATAGACTTGAAAAATGATGTAAGAGCACCACTGGGGACATCATCAAGAGAACCTATGGTTATACCATCCATCTGTAAGCAAAAACAAAACGTAAAATCCATAGGACATCTTGCATACTCCATTAGCAACTTATTTTCCGAATATTTGCTAGATGAAAGGCCGGTTTCTATCTACAACAAGATCATAACACAAAAGGATTTTGAATAAGTCACGAGAAGATCTATAAGAAGCTCTAAGTTCCATCATGCCCCTGGTTTCCCAAATTAAGAGCAATACAAAATTTAATTGTACAATTAATACGTAAAGATAACTGCTAATTTTGACATTGTTCTTCCCCTTCCTCGTTTAGGAACAAACATCTGATTTTGTCAACCCATGATGACGCTCTAGGCTTAAAATGAAATATCTTCTTCCACAAGTAGAAACTCAAAACAGTCAATGGCCGCCAATGCAATAATGGATTGCAATGGAAAAAGAATTGAGTCTGAATTATTAAGTTACCGAGTCAAGAGCTGCTTTGAAAAGTTGAGAAGCTCTCCGCTTTTCTGGCTTATCAGGAAACACCTGAAATTCAAACTGTTAGGTTACATATCTTATTTTGAAGTGAAAAAATGAACAAATGAACGAAAGAAAGCCTCTCACAATGCATGCTCTTATTTCCCCTTTCTCCTGGAGCTTCCTGACAACTGCCAGTGCAAGTTGAATGTTGGCATCAATGAACTCATCTGAAGATCCCTTCATGTATCAGGAACTTGTACGTATAAGATGATAGATTTGTATCTTTAAAACTTTTCCTTTTCAAATTAGGCAGCATAAACAAAAGCTTCTTCAGTCACAAAGCTGAACCAAAAAACAATATTTGGTCTAAAAATCTTGCAGATTACGATTCTAAAGATAAAAACAATGTTAATACTTTAAATATTGACAAACAGAAGTAAAAACTGGGAAACAGTATTGGGACAAAAATTGAAACCGGAAATTAAAAAATAATACAAGCAACTGAGCTCAAACAAATATGAGCACAGGACAATGTATTTAATAAGCACGGAAGAAGACCTACCTTGTAAGAAGAAATGTTGCTGGGCAACGGCCTGAGATGCAAAGAAGGAAAAGTATATAAAAGATCAAGTATTGCATAGATACGGAACAATTACATAACAAAATAAAGCCTAACATTTGCTGATATAGGCATGTTTCCATCATGTCATAGGAAACACTAGCATTGCCGATATTGCCACAATTTTTATCAGACAACCATTAACGCCTAGCTATATTTTCCAAGAAACTAGCTCAGAATAATGTAAGTTTATAACTTAAACTTGCCTCTTTCATTATTTCTAAATTCCTATTATTATTGACAGCATATTTACATCCTTTTCTTATAGTTGAATTAAAAGTTAAACATATAAATACATGGATTAACAGCAAGATTAAGTGAAATGACAAACCAATCAAAAAAAGAGTTCCTATGACATTAAAGACAGCAAGCAAATGGTAGAACAACTCCTTCGATAATCTTTTTTACAATTGCTTCAATCTTTCACTCAACCCGTCACTCTAAATTACAAACATCATCATGTTAATGCTTAAAAGCACAAATTATGATACGGATTATTCCTAGCAATAAATGCCCGACAACTGAGGTAAACAAGAAATTAAGGATAGCACTAATAAAACAAGCGGGGAAATTACGGGAAGTCGATTTCCAAGCGGGTCTTGCCGTCTTGAAGAGCGAAAGAGAGAGAATTGGCAGCGTCATTGACAAGTTCTTGATAAGATTTAGGCTTGTACACAGCCACTCCACTCTTTGGATCGAAACTTGGAGGGGCCTCTTGTTGTCGTTTGTTGGCAGTGCAATGGAGTTTGGTAATCGAGGAGAGTCTTGGGCGTAGGAAGAGTGGAGTGAAAGTGGGGAGAGTAGACAAAGAGAGTGGAATTCGAGGAGGTAGAGAGAGAGAAGGGTGCGAGGCAGCCCCTAGACGCACAGCCATTTTAGTGATCGTTCGTTTGTTTACGAGTAGAAGAAGAAGAGGGGTTAGTGGAGGAGGTCTGGTGATATAACATATGCCACGTGTCTTCGTTCTGAACCATAAGAAGTCAAACGAGTGCAGGGCCTCGGCTAGCCTTCCCTGTTCTTACACTCAACTTGTTGGATAGCAAAGCACGACTAAGCACGGTCGTGTACTTCTATTAAATTTATCAATTTTATTTAATAGAAATGAAGATATTATATTAGGTGCATGTCTTTGTCGGCGTAACGTAAACAAGCTTATCCATTCTCATCTCGATCCCACGGAACTATTTACAAGCTTCTCAAAATTTGGATTCATCGTCAGAACAAGAACAACTTCATGGAAAATAGAAGCAGTGACAAAGTCAAGGTGGCAAGGATAATAGCAATGAAAGGGCACCCAGGAACAGGGAAGACCACACTAGCTCAGTGCTTAGCCTCCTCTCTTCAAGTCCCTCTCATCGACAAAGACGACGTCCGCGACTCCACCTACTCTCTCTCCACCACCACTCCTCAACCTCTCCTCAACGACCTCTCCTACGATGTCGCCTTCAACATCGCCGCCACCCAGCTCCGCCTCGGCCTCAGCGTCGTCATCGACTCTCCCCTCTCCCGCCGGGCCCACCTCGAACGGCTGGTCCGCTTGGCTACGTCCGTCGGAGCCCGCCTCGTGGTTGTCGAGTGCAAGCCGAGGGATGAGGCCGAGTGGCGTCAGCGACTCGAGAACCGTGGCCGCAGCTGGCACAAGCCCTCCACGTGGCGTGAGCTGGAGAAGTTGGTGGAGGGTTACGACGGGTGTACGGATTATGACCTTGGTGATGTGCCCAGGGTGGTGGTGGACACGACGGCCAGCGCTGATGTGGAGGATATTGCTTCTTCTGTGATGGAGTTTATAGCCGCCTCTTGTGGTGGCTTTTAGTTCCTGACAGTTACTAAATCCGGGATTTTCTTTTTTCTAAGAACATATTGCCTGTTCGATAGCTGATATTGTATTAGTTATTTATCATTTAATATTTTATAAAATTAGCTTTTAATATTAACTGTTTATTTATAAAATGACTTATAAGGACGTTACTTTAATAAAAATTATAAAGGCATGAATATTATATATCTTAGTATTTTGTTCAATATTCTTATAAAAATTTATATTTTAGATATTAGATTCTACAAAAAATAAATTTATAACTCTAATAAAAATATAGAACATATAATAATATAATAATAATAATAATAATAACAACAATAATGATACGTTCAAATATAAATTATAATAATACAAATGAAGTTTAACAATACATTTCAAATAGAAGGAAAAAATGAACATCATCATCTAAAGCAAAGATTTATAACAATTCAATAACAACGTCTAACTGTTATTAAATTATAAGCAATATTATTACGAATAGTTGTCATCTCCTGAGTTCTTTGTTCTTCAATGTCTTCTTGTGTAGAATTAACTTCAACATCTTAAAATACATTTGGGAGTATAAATTCAGGATCTTGATCGATGATACTAAAAGTCAAGTCGCTAATTGCACTTCTTTTAATATAGTTATGCAACGCAAAAGCTGCACAAATTATTCTATTTTGATCCATTAATGAATACTTGGACATTTTCTCCAATATTTTCGATTGAGTCTTAAGAACACCGAAAGTCCTCTCAATATAACTTCTCAATGATGAATGAACTCGATTAAAAACTTCTCGAGATATTCTTAAATTTGCACCACGAAACTCTGATTGATGATATCTTGTCTTTGGGTAAAGTGTCAGATATCCTTCTCTTTCCAGATAGCCTTTATCAATCAAGTAATATTTACCTAAGTTTCCATACAAGCAATATAATTATTATAAATGATACCATAAAAAGTTTAAATAATTAATAGCAAATCATACGAATCTTACAATTACCTATCAGTAATTTTGGAAATTTAAGTATCAGATTATCGATTGTATCAAGGAAAATACGATAATTGTGTGTTGATCCCTCTCAACCCGCTAAAACATATGTAAATAGTAAGTTAAAGTCACATGCTGACAATATATTTATTGTTGTTATTCATTTATGCCCTCTAAATCTTATTTGATCCTCCTCTGCAACAACTACTGCTATATGCGTACCATCAATAGCTCCAATGCAATCCAAATATAAAATAATAATCATAAGATAATAAAACAACATTTTTCAATGGAAAATATAATAAAGGGGAGGAAGAACATATTCAATTACCTTAAAATGTGGCATATATCTAATATCATTAGCAATTTGTGATTAAATGTCTTTGAATTCGGGGTTTTTTGGTACGAGTATGTCCCTTAAAAATTCATCTATAGTGGTCAAAACTTCTTTAAAAACTCTACTCATAGTTTTACTAGAATGTTGAAAACGCTCTTGGGTATCTCTATTAGAGGAACCTTTACTTAGGACATATATGAATAAACCGACTTTCTCCAAAATAGACATCCTATCCGAAGGTATCAAACCATAATTATTTGTCAAAATCTTACATAATTGATTAAATGTATTTTGATTCATCATAAATGTATTAAAACACATTTTTCATGACCATTCAATAATTCATTCATCCATAGTTCTTCTGTTTGATAGGAAGTCATGCTTAGTTCCTTGTATATGTGATTAAAAAAATACACACTCATGCAACCTACTACATAAACCATCGAATCCCAAAACTCGTTCTTATTGTTCAAAAATTGCTTCATTTACAGAAGTTACATAATTTGCATAACATTATCATCCATACCTATATATCAATACGTAAAATTATATTGTAAATAAACAAGACACTTATATGTCTGGATATAAAGAAATAAATAATACAACACATAATAAAACTACTATTGATTACCAACAAAATAACATAAATATAATAAAATAAACTAACCAAAATCAGAATGTCTTAAAAAACATCATGTCAATATAAACACACAAACAATAAAAGCAATAAACTAAGAATAATAATGAATAAATAGAAAATATGTTTAATGTTTTTTTATGTTTGTCATACTCATACATAACTTTATGTATTCAACCTTCCTTGTAACATCTGGTAAACCAAAAAAGAGACAAGATTGTTAGGCAACATGACAAAGGACTTAATTCATTCAAATAGAAAGGGAGCAAATCCAAATATGCAATTGATATGTACTTCAAACAATCAAAACAACACCAATGAGATATTTCGTTATGGTAAACGTTATCAATTATTGCAATAGCTCTCTTAAATACCACCCTAAAAGAAAAAAAGCATCAAGATTGCCAAAGATTGTTGAATTGAAACATTAAAACTTACATATAAACCTGAATTCACTGAGTTGGATATTTAAGAGCTCCATCGTCATGACACTTTCTCTAAAACCCTAGAAAAAACACACAGAAGTGAAGAGATTAGAGCGTGAAAATCATATCAAAACCAATAAAAAAACAAAGAAAGAAACAATCATAGAATCTAACGAAGTATTGAAAAGGTTTCAGCTTGAGCTCGACGGAAGAGAGAAGAAGATCAGAGGATTATGAAAGAAGGAAAAGGGTTTGGTAGTTAAGAGGAGAAATTGTTATTGGGGCATTAGTTACAGTACTGCTCTGGCGATGACTATATCCCGTCGCGTGAGAAGGCCAACCTGATTTCGATGATTCATTTGGTTAAGAAGAGTAGAGAGAAAAATGTGAGTGACTCTTCTGGAGAAAGTGAGAGAGACGAAAGAGGGGTCAAAAAGTGGGCAAATTTGACAATTTAGGCAAACGCTACTGTAGAACAGCTTATTGTTTTTGACTGGTTGGGTTGGCACCAAACAAATTTATCAGTTGTTTGACCAAGTAAAACAATTGATTTTAATCAATTAGCTAATTTTTAGTTGATCAACTATTATCCAAACATGCCCTTTATGTGTTAATAGGCAATGTAAATGAGTTGTTCGATCTAATTTGTTGAAGGTGTTAATTATACATTATCAATTAATTTTTTAGTTTACTTAAATTTTAAATCTATTAAAAGTAAATATTAAGATATATTTTCTAATTAATTATAATCGATCATTTAGTTAGATGAGTCCCTCCTGCTTCAATATTTATTTTATATTTTACAAAGCAATATTTTCTTTAATTCTTAATAACAAGGAGCTTAGGGGGGTCAAATCTTTTTTTTTCCCCGTATTTTGTTCCAACTCGTCCAGCGTTTAATGCCACGTCACTTTGTAGTAAAAATCATATCATATTATATGCATAACCTACAAAATGATATCTTATTAAACACATAATAAGGTTGTCGAAAACATATGATCTAATTCTAGATATACTTAAAAAGTGAAAAAGAAAACTAATTGCATATGCAAATAAATAACTAAAGGTGGTATTAATGGTAATTAAAATGCACGTTGAGATAATCTAACCAAAGTAAAAAAGAAGAAAGCTGAAAGTCACACTTTTTAATTGAGATAGATCCTCTGTCTAACTTTGTTCAATTAGTAAAACGTCATTATTTCTGTTTAAATTTTAATCAACTTAGTCATTTAAATATAAGACTTGCGGGTATGACAGCCCGTGAGAAATTTTTTTAAATAATTTTAATTATACTGTTAATATTCTAATAAAAATTAAATTAAATTTTAATTTTAATTATCTTAATATTAAATTTATAAAAAAAATAAAAGACAAAAAATAAAAAACAAAACCAAAACCAAAATCAAAACCAATTTTGACAAAAATTTTGATCTTTTTTATTGTTTTAATTTTAATTTTTATATAAAATTAAAAGTAAAAAACAAATTTTGTGTTGACAAAATTTTCCATTTTTTATTATTTTAAAAATTTAAATAAAATTTTAAGATAAAAATCTAAATTTCAAATTTTGATTAATTTATTAAAATTGTTTAATTAATTTATAAATCATAGAAAAATATCAAATTAAATTTAAAAAATTGATTAATGCTATTATTATTATATTAGCAAAAATAAAATTTCTAATTATTTTTAAAAATTAAAATTTTGAATAAAATTTAATTTTAAAAATTTTGTCGACACCTTCAGTATTTTGTATTTTATTTTTAAATAAAATTTATAAGATAAAATTTTAAATTTTAAAAATTGATTAATCTATTAAAATTGTTTAATTAATTTATAAATTATAGAAAAATATTAAATTAAGTTTTGATTAATTGTATTATTATTATATTAGCAAAAAATCAATTATTATTATTATTATTATTATTTTAATTTTTTAAACAAAATTTAAAATTGCCTGTATCATATTTTGTTTTTAATTTTATTCTTAAATAAAATTTATAAGATAAAAATTTTAAATTTTAAAAATTGATTAATTTATTAAAATTGATTAATTAATTTATAAATTATAGAAAAATATTAAATTAAATTTAAAAAATTGATTAATTTATTATTATTATTATATTAACCCACATGCATATTAATACAATATTAAACATTTTGTATATTTATGATAAAGTTTTTTTCTATAGAGAATACTTGTGAAATGCAAACAAAATATACAATATATTATATAAGTAGAATAATTTATTTTAATTTCAATAACTTATTTTAATTGATTAATATACTAAAATTGTTTAATTAATTTATATCATCATTAACCTGTTTATCATATGGAGTCTTAACTATTTCTTTAGTTAATCTTAACTTAAAAGAAATGTCTCTTCATTTACATTATGCAATATTTTTGATAACATAATATGTGTGTTTGTGTTTGTGTTTGATAAAGATTATATTTAACGATTAGCTCATTGTGTTAGCTACTAGCTACTAGCTGATTATATAATCTGATTTGATCAAGTGATAATAACAGATGTTTATTAAAAATGTTTGGTAAAAGTGGCTGTTTAGTTTTAGTTATTTATATATAAATCAATAATTTAAATTTAATTTAATATTTTCTCTATAATTTATAAATTAATTAAATAGTTTTAATAAATTGATCAACTTTTAAAATTTAAATTTTTATCTTAAAATAATAAAAACCAAAAAATAAAAATATCTAACCAAAATAAATGAAATTATTTTGTTTTTTATTTTTATCATTTTTATTTTTATTTTTATATAATTAATAGTAGCATAATTAAAATTAAAATTTAATTTAATTTTTATTAAAGTAATAAAATAATTAAAATTTAAATAATAAAAAATAAAAAAAGACTCACGCAGTTATGTTACATGAATGAAGTAATTGCAAGGCCGTGAATTAAGTTACACGTGTCATAACTTAACTTGGATAAAACTTTTTTCTAATCGGATAGAGTTGGAGAGAGCAACTAACGAATCTGGATTGCCTTTCAGGTGTCCTCCATCGTCTAAAGCAAAACGACCGTGTTTTCGTGCCAAAAGTAAAACAAAGCAGGCATAAGATGAAAGATAAAAAACAAAGCTTTGTGCACGCAGGAAACGGTTGATTCACTTGGCTTCTCCTTTGTTACACCCGAGCAGAAAGAGTGCTCAGCTATGGAGCTGCTACGTTTCATTTGCCCTAATTCTCCTCCCGTACGCCTCTCTGTTAACTTCTGGTTGATTACCGTGAAAACTGTAGGAAACAACGAGACTTTGTCTTTTCGCTTGATTTTGTCTTCTTTTTTTCTCAGGTGTGGACTGGGCGCACGTTCTCCGACTGCTTCGATCACATATATCCTCTGTTCTTTGTTGCTGTTTCGCTTCTCATTTGTTTTGTATTTTCTTTTCCGTGTTTTTATCTGTGTAATGATTTTTTTTTCCCTAACGAGGCTTACGGTTTTAATGTTTGGTGCAAATATGCTGACTTTGTTCATGATTTTCGTGCTTGCTATATCTCGAAGGAATGCCAGGGGAATCCAGCGGGTAAGTTAATGTTATCATATATTTGACGTAACTAGAAAGATACCATTTTTTTGACTGTTGAGTATAGGTTATTGATATCTTGAATTGCAAGTGTTTTCTAGTTTGTGCTTATTGTATGGGCATCGTGTTTCGGATTTTTATGAAGCCCTAAAAGAGCTACAATTGAATCAAAGTTATTTAATCGAATTAAATTACAAACTTGCAGTAGTTACATGAAGTTAAGTTCAAAAGTTAGTGACTTTTGGTTTTTTTGAAAGTAAAGAAAAAAGTGGCCTACTTGGTTGACAAGTCATGATCGCACATTCGTCCCTAAGTGGTTTACATATTACGTTAACAAACTGAAATTTGTGAAATGATATGATTCGAATCATATTTCTTAAAATTTCAGAGGTACGGCTTTATACTTGGCTTTTAAAGTTTGCAACTTATAGCTCAAAGCTATGACAGCTCCGATTTTGTGATATGTCGTGACACATATATAGCATTACTGAAGCTTTATAGACTGTCTGAAATTTGAAAATAAGCTTTTTGCTAACTGTTTAATCTTTTCTCTTGATATAAGGCCAGAGTTTTAAGTTGACCTCAACAATTTCTCATCTCCTTGAACTCTTGCAGACAGTCATTTGGGCTACTATGGATGTTTAGCTGGAAGTTAATTTGAGCTCTCATCTAAATTAAAAGCTTTAGATATTCTACTTCTGGGGGTCTTTATTCAAGTTTCAGTTTCATGCACTAAACGTCCTTTGACTACTGTTTTTCTATGTTGCTTTATCATGAATTATACATCAAGCTTTGAGGCCATTTCCTTTTTTTCTTTTTTTTGAAATTAAATCCTTAAATTTTATTTTAAACCAATTGTTAAGTGCATTAAACTTATTACAAAAATTATGTAGATGACGTTTACAGAGAAGGTAGTTTTACATTTTATACCTGCACTTGGAGTTTGTTTGTCGTTGGTGGACGTGACTTTACTTTTTGAGAAGGACTTTCATGGGGATTTTGTGTTGTATCATGAGTGGCTTTCCAGGAGCTCTCAATTGATACTTTGGGTAAGCCTTGGTCGATTTTAGCTGTTAGCTTCTTGAACTTATTTTACTAACACATTTTATCTGATCAAAATCCCTGTTTTTAATGTGTATAGACAGTTATGATAATCTCCTCAAAGTATACGTGGATGTATATCGTGATTCGTGAACGGCTCCTTTGTTTTTGGTGGATCATGAAGTCAATATTGGGAGCCATTCATCTGCATAAGGCATTTGCTTCTCTAGAGGTAATGATTTTGTTTGTCTGACAGGAGCTTTTTTCCCATGTGACATGCTTGTATCTCTTAATTTGTTTGCTGTGACTGATGTTTCTTTCACACTGTTATTGAAAATAACTAATTATTTTCTTTGGGACTTCCAAATTAATTTATTTCTGTACTTTTGATTGCTTATTAATGCACGTGACGTGGGTGTGGAATTATTGTGGTGTTTCAGTTCAAAAGACAGTGAGATTCTAGAGCTTACTTCAGTTCACAATAGTGAGATTCTAGAGCCCTATTGTCATAAGAGCCCTGATAACTGAGTTTTATAACTACGGCTAAAGTTGATTGGCCTGTACCTTATCCACTTTCTTGGAGTGGGTTGGCTGATTTCTTGATCATTAGAAATGTTATTTCTCGCACATGAAGCAGTTTATCGCGAAAGATGAGTGGACTTATTGTTTTTGTGACATAAAATATTTTGGTTTTTGTTTCATGGAGCCATTACTGCTCAAAGGATATCAAAGAACTCTGTTGTTGTAAATAGGAATGTTGAGCTATAATATATACCTGTTGTATAGCTTCTTTGCTTTCGTGGTGAATGTGTTTGGTCATGTATTGGGCTTCTTTTTTTGCAGGCTTGGAAGTTTCTTGAAGAAAGTTCTTTAGTTATGTTGGATATTATGTTCAGCATATCTATCAATTATATTAGGATAAAGTTGACATCTTTGAGGAACAGGTATTGCTTGTAAAATTATCCACATTCATTATTATTCTGTGAAATAGTTGAAGGAGTTTTACTAAGTAGACAACATTTAATGTGAAATGAACAATATGCATATGAAACGCTGCCATTAGTGCCAAACAGAAAACTTGATCTTGTCATCGATGTTGTTTTGAGAATTTTTGCAAGAATTGAGACGTAGGAAAGAGGAGTAATAGTGGTTTGGATCTTTTCATTCTTTGGAATCTTATTCGTACTATGAAAGTTTCAGGACTATTTCTATTTCTCTTCACCTCATATGATGCCTATCAAAGCATTTGTTGGGCAAATTTAATGAGTGCTCTTGGTTGTGTAAATCCCAATAATCCACGGTGCAATTTATTTAAGACATTTACTTTGGATAAAATAGCAATAAACTTATACCGTTATCAGGGGAGATTGAATTTCTCTTGAATGTTGATGAATGTGAAATTACTAATCTCATGTACCATACTTCCAACACTTTATCATCATTTTGCATTTTGATTGAAAGATGTCCTTGTTATTGCTTGTAATGCTAAATAATCACTTTAAAAATCTGACCTTACTTTTGTACTATTGCTGTTAAGGTAGCTTACAATCCCTCTTGCATCCACACACACGTGCTACGCGCAAGTAGAATTGCAAGTTCATTTACCCATAAGCTTGTTGATGTCATGAAATAGCAATACCCTCTATGATAACTTCCTTACCTCCACCCAAGTTTGCTTTCAGTTTTTGGTGATTTTTGTTCAACAGTTGAATGTTTCCCATCCTAGACCCCATGTGTAAGCGGGATTTTTACTAGATGTTATTGTTGTTGTTATAGTTGAATGCTTCCCATGCATGACTTGCTAACTAGAAGGTTTTGTGGAAGGACAACTCATTCAGATATTCATTTTAACTTATATATCTATATATCTATGACCTCATTGACTTTATTGTTACTTGCACAAAGTATAGTTCATTGGAAGACCCACTTCTTTCTGTTGACATGGATAATGAGGAAGGTTGCAATGGAGATTCTGTAAGTAGTTCACTGTCTTGTTTATTTTTATTGGGGAGATTTATTTTCATATGATTCTTTTTGAAAGGAAGCTCTAATTTTGTTCAATATCTATGAGGAAAATGTTAGGTCCTAATAGGCTTAATCTCTGGTATAGTGGTATGTCCCTGTCTGGTATTGAGTTTGTTTGCGAAACTTGCATAGCTAATTGGAAGCACTTCAATATATATTGAAAGTTATCATCTACATATGCTGCAGACTCATAAGTTCAATATAGAGCTAGGGTACATAGTTTTGGGAGTCTTCCTAAATGGAAATATCCCTAATATAGCTAGATATTACAGCTAAGGATAATCTCTAAGGATAATCCCTTAGTTAAGGGACTATCTACTATTACGGAATTCTCTACACTCCCCCTCAAGTTGGTGCAAAGATGTCTATCATGCCTAACTTGCTAATTTGCTCTTCAAATGGTTGTCTGAACAGCTCCTTTTTGAAGACTTCTGCTCTCTGTTCTTTAATAGGAACAAATGGGATACATATGCTTTAATCTTCCTTTTTTTTCCTTGATAAAGTGCTTATCAACCTCTATAGGCTTTGTCCTTTCGTGAAGTACTGGATTGTGTGCAATATTAATGGCTGCTTTATTGTCACAATACAAATTCATGGGAGGCTTAACTTCCAAATGTAACTCAGACATAACTCTTCGGAGCCATAAGACTTCACACACTCCTTAAGCCATAGCCCTGTACTCAGCTTCTGCACTACTCCTATCTACTAAATTTTGCTTTTTACTCCTCCATGTTACCATATTCCCCCATAGATAGGTGCAGTAGCCTGATGTGGATCTTCTGTCAGTAATTGAGCCAGCATAGTCTGCATCCGTATAGACTTCTATGCTTCTTTCATCCTTCTTCTTAAAGGACAATCCCTTACCAGGACATCCCTTTAGATATTTCAAAATTCTGATAACAACCTCCAAGTGTTCTTCATATGATGAGTGCATAAATTGACTTACTAAGCTCACTGCAAATGCTATATCTGGCTTGGTGTGAGATAAGTAAATTAGTTTCCCAGCAAGTCTTTGGTACCTTTCCTTGTTTACTGGAACACCATTTTCGGGATATCCAAGTTTCTTTCTTGTTTCCATTGGTGTATCACAAGGTTTACAACTACTTAAACTTGTCTCTTTTAATAAATCCAAAGTATACTTTCTCTGAATCACCACAATTCCCTTCTTGGATCGAGCTACTTCCATGCCAAGAAAATATCTAAGCGGCCCCAAGTTTTTTACTTCAAATTCCTTCCCATGCTAAGCTTGCAATTTCTCTATCTCCATTGAATCACTCCCCGTAATTATGATATCATCCACATATACTATTAAGACAGCAATTTTACCTTCCCCATTCCTTTTAGTAAACAAGGTATGATCTGATTGGCCTTGGGAATACCCTTGGCTTGTTACAAATTTGGTGAATCTGTCAAACCAGGCTCTTGGGGACTGTTTTAGTCCATACAAGGATTTTCTTAGTTTGCACACCTTGTCTCCAAAGCTTTTCTCGAACCTAGGAGGTGGCTCCATGTACACTTCCTCTTCCAAATCATCATTCAAGAAAGCATTTTTTACATCTAGTTGGATTAGAGGCCAGTCTAAGCATGCAACCACTGATAATAGGACCTTGATAGTGTTCAACTTTGCCACTGGAGAGAATGTCTCAGTATAGTCCACCCTAAATGTTTGAGTGTAATCCTTTGCCACCAACCGAGCTTTAAATCTTTCTATTGACCCATCTGCATTGTATTTAATGGTAAATATCCATCAGCATCTAACCAATTTTTTTCCTCTTCGTGGATCTGTTCTCTTCCATGTGCCATTCTTTTCCAGGGTCTTTAACTCTTCCAAAACTGTCTCCTTCCACTTAGGAACAACTAAAGCATCATGTATATTGTTTGGAATTTCTGCACTTGTTAGTGTGGAAATAAAGGCAGAAAAAATTGGAGACAATTTTGCATTAGAGACAAAGTTAGAAGTAGGGTATTGTGTGCATGATCTTTTCCCTTTTCTCATTGCAATAGGAAGAAAAATATCACCAGGGAGATCATTTGAG
>JAOSBK010000005.1:6865644-6878678 GCA_027568895.1 Erythroxylum shatona | reverse complement strand
AATTTGAAGGAGGTGGCTACGAAGAAGGTGACTACGAAACAACACTTAAACATATAACTTATCCCCTTTTCACTCTCAGACAAAAACACCAAAGCCATTTAACTAAATCAGTGACACTTGTCACTTTTATAAAGTCTAAACCTAACCAATTTCCTTTTGAACTAATTAATCCAACTATCATCGTTACAATCTAACTATCTCCAATATTCTTTTCAATTCCTTTTTTTCTATTTTCCGTAATACTCTATAAATTTCGATATAAATCCTAAATTCACCAAAATTAAAAAATATTACAATTTCACTAACCTGTAAAATTTCCAATGTAAAACATGAAAAATTCTCAAAAATTCACCAATCAATCCAATTATACCCGAAATTATTCATGAATGCATGTACAATTATTTTCATGTTCAGAAAATTTCACTATTTACGCGTATGTGTATGCCATATTATGCATGAGCATGGAAATGCCTTTCTAAACTTTCATTAATCCCTCATATTTACTATTCTAACTTTCTCACAAGTGATGGGATGTTACAGATATAGCCTTATTATTATGTAGTTAGAGACAATCAGGACAATAGTGATAAAAAGGCAATAAATAAGGAAGTAAATTTGAACAATCTTAGAAGAGTGACATTGCTCTAAAGACAATGAAGAAGATTGAAAAGATTAAAAAGGAAGCATCGTAATGGAGGATCATATGAAATTGAGATAGTGCTTATAAAGTGTCGAAGGTGAACAAAAACATATTACGAGGCTTAAGGAGAAAACTTGTAACTATAAAGGGGGAGTTGTATGGTTTCCTATGCAAACATGTAACTAATGGTATACACCATACCAAACAAAAGATAGAGGCATTTGTAAATAGTTGCTATATGAATGATTCACTCAATATAGTGTATAAGAGTGTTTTGCTAATTATAAAGGGTTTAGTTTTCTAGCTACCTAATGAGGATAAAGAAATCCACTTTTTTAACCAAGTGAGTTATGTCTAGAAGACTTAAAAAGCAAGTAAAAAAAATGAAAATGAGCTTTAAAAGATTAAAAGAAAAATTGCATATATTATGCCAAAAGGGTTAATTGAAAAAATGTAGAAAATATGGCTCAACTACTTATAACAACAAATCAGGAAAAGTTCCCTCTCAAACCTAATTTTAAGCTTTGCCTGTTCCTCAAGCTCAATCAACTTTCTTAAACTCAGTTAAGATTATGCTCTAAATAACTTTAATTGGTTGGATTATTTATTATTATATCATGGTTTATTTAATAACTGTTTTATCTCCTTATCCATGTAAGAAAAATTAATAGGCAAAATAACATTGTCAAGGACATACTCATAAAAAAGAATTTTGGTGAAATTGATCGGATGTTTTCAAACCTATCATAGGGACTAAAGTTTAAAGGTAAATCAATCATCACTTTAAGTTAATTGCAAGAGGAAGTAAGGAGGATGGTGACAACTCTTTTAAAGAATACAACTAAAGAGATCTTACAGGTTTTTAAAGGGCTTAGGGATAGTAAGATGGAGTCTTAGTGGTGGAATGAAGATGTACAAGAAAAGGTTAAGATCAACAAGGGTTCTTATAAAGCTTTATTAGATAGCACCACACATGTAGAAAGAGTAGCTAATAGAGAAATGTACATAACTGACATTGGATATGTAGTGGGACTAGCATATAACTCATCATATTTGTACTGCAAAGTTCTAAAATAAAATCAACACCAATATAGAAGTGTAATAGGCATTAGACTCTTTAGAATTCAAAGGCAAATAGAATTACAATTTTAACTATCTTAGAACTCTATTATGCAACCTCAATTTATTAATATTCTTATCAGGGGTTATTAGAGGGAGTTTTTAGAGGTGGGAGAGAGTTAGTGATAAGCTCTTGGCAACTGATAAGTGTAAATTGCATCATGTTTTAGGGCATAGTTTGATATGTGTTTAGCTATTAATTCAATCATTTAGTATATGTTTAGGTTAGAATTGTGTAAGTTTGTTAATTATTTATGTTTTAAGTGTTTTATGGGTTAGTACAAGTCTTTGAGCTTAAATATTAAGTTTTTGAGGTACCTTGACATGTTTGCTAGTGTTTCAAGATCAACATCGAAGAATGGAGGAGGAGACATTCAAGCCAAAACAACAGCCTATGATCATGGCATGTTAGGCCACGATCATGACAAAAGGCTCAGATGTGAGCCACGATCATGGTCCGTAGGGCCACAGTCATGGTCTGCATCGGGCAGACGCGTAAATGCTCACAAATGTCAAGTTTTAAGAGAGTTTTTGGACTTTTGAACCTTGAAAAAATCCTAGGGTTATCAAAAACGTATGAGGATATAAAAAGATCAAAAAGAGGCAACCAAACAGGATTTTGCATCAGCCACCTTGAGAAACCCTAGAGAGAGATCATCAAGAGATAGAGGAAGAGAAGAAGGAAGAGAGAATAGGAGAAGAAGCTGACTCAAAGTACTTCCCAGATCAAGAGGTTTCCCGACATCGTTGCCTCCTATCATCCATTGTAGATTATATTTCCTTTTCTTTCAGTTTTATTATTGTATAGAATTGGATTGAACAAGTGACGATAGGATCTAGAATGTCAAGGATATTCTAAACTTACCTTTATATTAATGCGGAATGTTGATGTTTGAGTTATGGTTATACGTATTGTTGATGTTTGAGTTATGATTCGACATAATGTTGTTGTTTCAGTTATGTTTATTTGAAATGTTATTGTTTGAGATATGTTTATGACAATTGTTGATGTTTTACTTATGTTTATGCAAAATGTTGATGTTTTAGTTATGTTAATGTAAAATGTTGGTTTTTGATTTATGTTTATGTAGATTGTTGATGTTTGATTTTTATTTATGCGTATTGTTGGTATTTGAGTTATATTAAAGAGGAATGTTCATGTTTAAGTTGTGTTTATGCAAAATGTTGATGTTTGACTTATGTTCATGCAGATTGTTGATGTTTGACTTATGCTTATGTGTATTGTTGATGTTTGACATATGTTTATGCATAATGTTGATATTTAAGTTATAGATATTCAATATAATGGCACATGGTAGAAACAGAGGAAAGAAGGTGGCAACTATCAAAATTGTTCCTTCCCTACGACAACCAAATCAATCCAACCCTAGCCAACAACAACAATTTGACTTCATCTACCAATGAAGCCAGTCAGCAACAACCTCTATCTACCTTAACTAGTTCTAACGCAATATTTGGTTAGCGTCCTCAGAGGTGAGGATGGAGGACAAAGACACAAAAGTTCTGTCCTCCGTAGTGTTTACTTGCTGTCCTCACCCATTTTTGTTCCATCTTCAGAAAACAAAGACAGAAATTTTTGATCCTTCCAAGACTGTGGTACAAAAAACAAATCACATAATGAAATCTCTGAAATACCCTCACTCCACTTAAGTCTGAAACCTAACAAAATCACGAACTTCTCTTTCGCAGCTCTCCTTCCTTCTTCCCTTTGCTTCGTCTCCACAGTCAAGGTAATTTTTTGCTCTATTCATGAATCTCCCCTTCTTTGCCTCTGGTTTTGCTGTCCATGTTTGATTATTTATGAATCTCCGAAATGCTCTCTGGCTTTGTTGCGTCTCTTTTGTATTTCTATTCCCATATCTCTCTCTTTCTGGGGTTGGGGTATGACGGAGGGCTCCTTGCAGCTACTGGAGATCGATTTTCCTAGCAGTTGGGGTTTTTCTTCAACAACTTCAATGATGAAAATTTTGAAATTTGGTGTCTGTTTCATTTTTTCCTTTTAACCTTAATCCACTTCAACCATATTGCACTTATGTCCTGTGCTTTTCCCCTTACAGACCTTCTCTCTCTATTCTCGACATCTGAATTGTTTACTTTTTTGTTCTTGTAATTAGGCAACACCCATACCTAAACAGAGAGATAGCACGAGAGCACTCCATTACTCCTCAAAACTAGGCATGTCCCATATTCATAGGTTAAAGATATTTATTTCTTGATGCTCTCTCCGTTGCTTCTACTGCTAGTTGTTCAGTTATAATGTACAGGTTGTGGCCTTAGATGCCTTTATTTTATTTGGAAACATATTGCACTGATATGTTAAATACTAAATACCTGATAGAGACTAGATTGAAGTTTTATAGTAGGAACCCCCTATTCAGAAACTCGTTTGATAGTCAAAATATCCATCAAATCCTGTAATTTAGAATGAAAAGGAAACTATATGCCAATAAACACTTTTGGGTGACTGATTTATCTTTCTTGGTATAGGTCAAAATTGGAACTTGTAACTTGTGCTGTCTTATTTTCTGTTATACCATGCTTGGTTCATTCAAAGGATTTCTGATAGTAAGCTGATAATATAACACCCTTCAGTTGTAGTCTCTGCATTAAGTAATGATCTGTGGTCTCAAAATTGGAAATGTTTGTTGGCTTGAAATCATTGCAATTAATTGAATATTGCTTTGTCTTGACTTTGACTGTTCCATGTAGAGATCTCAATGAGCAATTACTATTCCTGTGACATGTTGGTCACAACAACATATTTTGTTGAAGTAGACTGGCTGTCCATGTTGTTTGCTTCTGCTATTTCTTCCTTCTAGCTTTTAAATTGTTGAGGTGTAGAATCTGGTTTTGGGTTGGTGATTATTAGACCTCCTGATTTGGACGTAACATTGCAAATGTTTATAACTTGGTGTATACTTGGAAATTGTTCCACTTGCTTCCATTGTAATTGGCATTCCAATCCTGACAGGCGATATCTGCTGCTGACATGGTTGTTATTATGGATAAAGGACATGTGAGGTGTGTGGAAAATTCAACTGACATGACAACTTCAAAATATTCGACATTATCTGTGCAGAATGAGTTTGATACTTTAAGCTATTTTCAAGAGCAAGAACAGAGTACTTCCGTACAAGAGAGACCAGGTCTTCCGGATAAAGCTAGTCCTCATGCCTTTGAAGAAGCACAAGAGATTGTTGAAGTTGAGTTGAGAAAGAAAGGCAAAGTTGAATTTGGTGTATACAAGTAAGAAGTTTTCCCCCATAAGTATGTGATACCTCGTGGTCTGCTATTTTGTAACTCTATTGCTTTTTGCAGGAAGTATGCTTCATTCTCAGGCTGGTTAATTACATTTGTAATATGCTTCTCAGCACTTGTAATGCAGGCATCTCGTAATGGAAATGATCTGTGGTTATCATATTGGGTTGATAAGACAGGAAGGGGCCAGACAAAATTGTCGACATCCTTCTATTTGGTATCAGTTTCTTTTGTCGTTATATAGTACATTGAGTGTCGTTAACTTATATAGTACATTGAGCGTCGTTAACTGTTTGAATTTTGGGTATTTCTTATCCAACATCATTTATGTTGCAATGCGAGGGACTATGGATATTTAAAACCTATCAAAGCAAATATACTACATTGCAAAATCAATGTACTCCTTTGCCTTCTACTGCTTTGATTAGGAAATTGAATTTGAAAACGGGAAGGATGAGACCTTGGAATTATATGTTGTTTTCTGTTGACATGGTACTGCATGTTGCAGGTTGTTCTCTGCATCTTTTGCATCATAAATTCCTTTTTGACACTGGTAAGGGCGTTCTCATTTGCATTTGGTGGCCTACATGCTGCAGTACAAGTGCACAATGCATTGCTTAATAAGCTTGTTGGTGCACCTGTAAAATTTTTTGATCAAACACCAGGTGGCAGAATACTTAACAGGTTGGAAAGAAGTCCTATGTCAATAGGTAGGTGACGTGATAAATTCTTTTGCTAATATTACTTTTGCTCTGCAGGCTGTCATCTGATCTTTATACAATTGACGATTCGCTTCCATTCATAATCAATATTCTACTTGCCAATCTTGTTGGCCTGTTGGGTATAGCAATTGTTCTGTCATATGTGCAGGTAAACAAACAAGCTTCTTTACTTTAGTTTCATGTTTGTAGAATTTCAACCTGTCTCCCTAGTGATAGCCTTGATCATATATAAATATGTACATATAGTTAGAAAAATCGACACCATCTTTTGGTCAATGGTTCATATTTTTGCACTAAAAAGTTTGCTTATTTGTATTCCTTGTCTAACAAGGGCACAGTATTGCGTCAAATGCGATAGTTTGGTGTCATAGTTATAACTGATGTCATATTGTTAAAATACAAGGGAAATACTGCTTTGGCTGAAAAATACATTGCTATTCTCACTTGGATTGCTGATTTGCAGATCTAATAGCTTTTCAATTAATACTTGAAGCTTTTGTATCTCATTTGGTTTTATTTGTCACCATTTAAATAGTCTAATGTACATTAAGTTAGTTATCTTTCAATTTTATATCCAACAGAGTCTCTAATAGCCATTAATGACTTGACACTCTATTAGCTTCTAACTTCAGTTTCCTTAATTTAGTCTGTGCAAAACATTATTTAATGGTTTTATCATATATGTTGCAGGTCCTATTCTTACTTCTACTATTACCATTTTGGTTCATCTACGGTAAACTACAGGTATATATATGTTTGACTGCATGAGAGCTAGGACTCCAAATTTTTTTCCACAGAATAAACCAAACTTCATAGCAGAATAGATTTGCATGTGCCTTATAACAAGCCCATAGTAAACGTAATGAAAAATCCTTTAGGCCTAATTACTTCTATAATTTGCAGGCATGGACTATTGATGTGTAATAATAACAGGGTGATTCCACGATTGGAAAATTTTCAGCCTTAAAGTACTTTCTCTCCGTTCTTCCAGTTGATAGTGCTCTGTCATTATCCTTTTGTCTGTACTTTGGGGAGGGGTAGGGGTGGTAAGGTCGATGGGTGGATGGGTGGGGGAGCACTGTTAACAGGTTACTGAAACCTCCTTGACTATATCACCCTGGGTTCTGTCGCTCATTTGTGGACCATTACCAGTCACCAAATAAATGTATTGGGAGGGAAAGTTGGAACAGTTTTGATCCTTTCTGTGAGACATGCATCAGGTTATAATCCATCACCAAAGACATCTCTTGGAAGAGAATAAAAATATCGAATCTTTCGCTCTAATGCTTGGTTTGAAAATACCACAGGAAATATGGAGTATTATAAGTGTTACTGGACATACAGTCACAATACAGAGTTAAAAGTAGTAAACAATCCGGCAAACCTTTTTGACAATTCCTTCGAGCCTTACTAAAACACTCTTGAGGCATCCCTGTTCCACAGAGTGACACTAAATGTGTTAGTTAGGGGTGCAAAACCCAAGTGACAGATTAGAGTGGTTTATGCTACTAGACTTCCCACTTTGTAAACCGCTGTACTGAAGCATTGGGAATCTGCAGTACTTGCTATGCACTGGGTTTTAGAGTTTCCAATGTATGCAGGCCTTTGGAGATAAGATTTCAGGAAAGTAAGAGGGTAAAATAGAAAAAGGGAAAACGTACAATATTTGTGCAGTCAAGATATTTTCTACTCTTGGTTCTGATTGAAAACTTTGATGAGGTCTATTTATGTAGAAACATAGGTAGAATTTCATTGTGCATAACATTTTCTTGTTATCTAGAATATGGAAAAAGGTATTATGCCATCTTAGTCAGACGTTCTTCAGTTCTTTTACAGGACAACATCAAGAGAATTGCGAAGGCTGGACAGTGTTTCCCGTTCTCCTATATATGCAATTTTCACAGAGACGCTTGACGGATCACCTACTATAAGAGCATTTAAGACTCAAGTAGGTACATGGATGTCACCCGAGATTGATTTGTGAAATTGACTGTTAGCTATCACTTCGTTTATTATCATCATGATCAGAGTCACTTGACCATTAGGCCAAGTCCAGAGTTTACATACCCAATTCTAGTTTTCAAAATTGGTTTTAAAGTGATATTCCCTCTTCAACTCTCTTTAGCCACAACAGTTGCAACCACTTTAAAAGGGATAGATTCTGTTTGTTCTCCTAAATTATAGTCGTTTAGTTTTCCTTCATTTTTTATTTCTAAATATTAGTTGTTTTAAGTGAGAACTTTATTGGGAACTTATAAATGCTAGTTGCTTGAACAGGAATTTTTTTTAAGGAAGTTCGCCGTGCATGTTGCCTTGTATCAGCGAACTTCTTATTCTGAGATAATAGCTAGTTTGTGGCTTTCCTTGCGTCTCCAGGTATTCTTGATGAGAAGAATAAAATTCTCTTGTATGCTGCCATTTGTACCTTGTTTGAATTTTCATACTAACTGGTGACTCTTTTGTAGTTGTTAGCAGCGTTAATCATTTCCTTTGTTGCTGTCATGGCGGTTGTTGGATCCTTCGGTTATTTGCCAATTAGTTTTGGTACCCCTGGCCTGGTACAATCTAATCTTTAAATTTATTTGTGACTAAAGTTGTGTTTAGTGATTGATTGAGTAATTTTAAATTAGTTGTGTGGCTGTTACAAAATCAAGGGGCTTGATTATAAGAATCACATTTAGTAGTTACCGAAATGAGTGTTTAGTTTATAAATGTAACCATAAACACTATACAAAAACAGATCAATATAATTAGTCCTTAACTTGATTACATAGTATCAAAGCTAGATGTTTTTTGGAACTCTATTTTTTTTTTCAATTTTAGTTCTGCACAATAAGTAGATCTTTAGAAATTTTTGGATTATTATTTTTAGGTGACTATTGATTCTCACCGACAATACTAACAGGAGCATCAATTGTCGATTGACCTCTCCTTGAAATTCAGCCAACAAAAGCTCCACGCTTGATTTTCATGCTCCACTCGAAGATTTTTTAACCTCACCTAGGCTCACACGCGTGATAACTTGTACATCAGTGTCTTGTCCTTTAGTCAACTTCTCTGCTTTTGCCTCGTCCCTACCAACACTGCTAGGTGTCAGGTTTCCTCAATACCTTGACAAGAACATTCACTCTTGATTATCTTGCCACTAGAAACTTTTGACCATGGCTTTTTGGTTTATGAATGTTGAAGGTGGTGGGTAGTTTGCCCATGCATTAGTAGTTTTGTTGATTGGTTGATTATGCTCAGGAGCATCAAAACTACTGATCTCCTCAGGTTCCTAATCATGATTCAACCTAGTTGTCTCATTGACTTCCTTTTTGCATTTGAGCCTTTTGTGATTGTTCTTGATTTGTTTAACTATTTTGTCTCAATGGCTAACAAATAAAAGAGCTTGATTGATGATTGTATCATTTTTATAATGTCTAAAATCATAGAAAATAAGTTGACTAGTCTCAATTATTTGGATTGGTGCAAGACTGTTCAAATTTACATAAGGATCATTTCTAAGGACCATTACCTCATTTGATGATCCGCCATCAAACCATGCTTGTAAGGAGTGACCACAAGATAATATCTGATGATTTTTGCAAAAGAATTTTATTAATAATAATCTAATTAACCACTCATGTATGTCAAAGAATTGATGAAATATTTTGAATTCTTGTATTTTGAAAAAGGAAACATTTCTCATATTTATGAAATGTGTAAGGGTTTTTTATTGTGTTGAACCACAAGATAAGTCTCTTCATATGAATTTCAAGAGAATCTATAAAGAATTGATTTACCTTTTGGTTATGATATTAAAGTCCACCAAACATAGCGAGAGCAAATGGTAGTAATTATTGTTTGGCTAATTTTAACTGTCAATTTAACTCTATATTGTTGAGATTTCTCTCAACACGAGTTCTATGCTTGGATATTTCGCACAAAGGTCAGTACGTTTGTTATTCCCAATATTTAGACTCTTAATGCCCTTGTCAATCAAAATAACGAATTTGACATGAGAAAGTCATATTATAGGAATAATAATAGAGGAGGATGGTCAAGTAATTGGGACAACAGGAGTCATGATGTAGGAGGTATCTTTTGTTGTTACTATGATAAATTGGGCAATATCAAACGCACGTGCCAAATTTTGCAAATAAATCTTAGAAATTCTATGCAGCTCATATTGTAGTTACTACTGTTACACTTAGCTAATTCATTGAAAAGACAAGTACAATTTTTGAAGATGAATTTACTTTATTTATTCGATACCAAGGAGCGTTAGAAAATTCATCTCATCCTGTCGCTTATATTGTTGACTTGGGTAACACACCTACGTGTCATCTCTCCTCTTCCTCCTAATGAGTAATTAATTCTGGTGCCTCAAATCATATGAAAGGTAATTTTAATCCTTTCTTTACTTTCCAAAAACATATATCTTCTTCCTATGTTATTTTAGCTAATGGATCTACTTGTTCTATTCTTAGTTCATGCACTGTTAGTCCTACTCTATTACTTTCTCTATGTCTTGAATATACGGGAATTTTTTTAAATGTAATATATGTGAATAAACTCAATTGTACGCTCAATTGTTGTCTTATTTTTTTTCTAATCATCATTTTATAAAAGTTCTTATGACAAAAAAGATTATAAGTAAAGGCCTTAAAACAAGAAATTTTTATATTTTGGATACACATGTGCCAAAACCTATTGCTTGTTTAGGTGTCTTAACTCCTTTTGAAGTTCACTAAAAAAAAATCAATACACCAAGTACTACACTTAAATTTGTTGCTAAAAAGATCCAAATTCCTTGTGATTTTGTCTTGGATAAGGATCTTTTGGCTCAACTTTATGTCAGTTTTGTTGATGAGCAACTCCTTTTCTCATTATCTTTATTGAAGAAGTTATGTCCTCAATTTCATAATATCTTGCTTAGATTGTGAGTTTTATTAGTTTGCAAAACATCGTCTATCTTCAATCCCTCGGGTTATTGAAAGAGTTATTTTCCCTTTTAAATTAGTTTATTCTAATGTTTGGATTCGTTGGCTTATTGTGTCTGAAATTGGATTTCTATAATTTGTTATATCTTTTATTATGATTTCTCTCATGGTACTTGACTTTATTTAGTGAAGAATCATTTTTATTGCTTTTGTTTTGAAATAAAAGCATCGTTTAATATCTCGATCCATACTTTGAGAATTGATAATACTAAAGAATTTTTCGCATCATTTCAATCCTGTATGATTCATAATGATATTTTTCATCAATCTTCATATGTTGACAAACCTTCTCAAATTGGTGTGATTGAGGGGAAAAATCAACATCTCTTTGAAACTATTAGAGGACTCTTATTTTAAATGCATGTTCCCAAACAATTTTGAGCTGACGCAGTTTCCGCAAGCTATTTGATTATTTTTATGCCTTCATTTGTTCTTCATGGTGAGGTTCTCCTTTTTTCAATAAACCCTTGTTCCTTATTACACTTTGAATACTTTGAGTATTTGGTAGTACTTGTTTTATCTGTGATGTTCATCCCCAAGTAACTAAGCTAGATCTCAAATCTTTAAAATGTATTTTCATAGGCTACTCTCGTATGTAAAAGAGGTATCGGTGCTACTCTCCTAATCCTATCAATTATTTTTGTTTTAGTTTTATCTTTTTGAAATACATTCTTTTTCGTTCCTACTACTTTAATTTTTTTGAGAAGGATAATGATCTGTTGGTTTATAAGATCACATATGAGACAATTACTCTTACTTCTACACTTGATACTCCAACATAACCACAATCACAACCTACTTTTCTAGCCTTCTGGACAAAGAGATCATTTTGATATAAGTTTAGTACTTATCTCTTCTTCGACATCATATTCAACTATCAATAATCTTGATTTTTTATATGTTCTTCGCAATTGAAAAGTGTACTTATCCTATTTTGTCTTTTGTTTCTTTTGATCATTTGTCTTCCTCGTCTTGTTTGTTTGTTGTCTCCTTGATTTTGTAACTCTTTCGAAAAATGTTTATGAAGCCTTATCCCACCCTAGCGCGTGTGATTATATGATAGAAGGATGTGAATGCTTTAGATGCTAATGGTACATGAGATTTGGTGAAGTTGCCTATAGGAAAGAAGGCTATAAGATGTAAATGAGTATTCACCGTCAAAGCCAATTTTGGTGGATCAACTTCTCGACTTAAAGCTTGACTTGTAGTAAAAGATTATGCTCAAACTTATGATGTGGATTTTTTTGATACCTTCTCTCATGTTGCTCAATTAATCTTTATTCATCTATTTATTTCTATTGTAGCTACTTATGATTGGTCCTTACATCAATTAGACATAAAAAATGCTTTCTTATATGGTGACTTTTGGGAAGAAGTAGATATGAAGCAACTAATTGAGTTTATTGCTTAAGGGGAGTATGAGAATGTTTGCTGCCTTTGAAAGTCCCTATGTGGTTTAAAATAGAGTCCCCATGCTTGATTTTAGTCAAGTAGTAGAAATGTTTAAATGAATAAAAGTCTAGCCATTCGATATTCTATAAATATTTTGCATCTAACATCATTCTTCTTATTGTATATAGGGATGATATTGTCATTACAAAAAGTGTTATTATGCGCATTTCATCTCTAAAATAATTTCTTCATAGTCAGTTTCACATAAAAATTTATGAATTTGAAGTATTTTTTGGGAGTAGAGGTGATAAGAAGCAAGAAAGGTACTTCTATTGTATCAGAAAAATATGTACACTCGTTCGTTGAAGCTGAAAAATTAGGGTTAAGTCATGTAGTAACTATCTTGTAATGACTCATTTTAATATTTTATATTATGTCAGTATTGTAAATTGTTAAATTTTTTAAGATTGGGCCTAAATAAATTAAGCACATACAAGCTCAAATGAAGTTCCATCCTAAAACTAATTGGTGATAAGAGGAGTAACTTACTAGGCTTATATGCATGCTCAAGGCCATATATTCTTTCCATATGGGACAAACTTTCGCTTATATTTCAACATGCCCTCTCACTTGTGGGCTAATTTAAGGCCCAACACATGACACGGTCTATCGTGTTGAGATGATGACGACTAACTCAAGAGCAGCCTGCTCTGATACCATGTTAAATTTTTTAAGATTGGGCCTAGATAAACTGAGTACATATAAGCCCAAATGAGGTTCCATCCTAAAATCAATTGGTGATAGGAGTAACTTAATAGGTTTATGTGGTCAAAGATATGCATATCTCATAATATTATGATTTGATCCTAATCAGATCATTTAAAATTAGATAGCAGT
>JAOSBK010000005.1:6849937-6865544 GCA_027568895.1 Erythroxylum shatona | reverse complement strand
AAATCACATAAAATAAAATAAAATTTATTAAATAATTAATACTAATATTTTTATATAATTAATAATAAAATAATAAATTTCCTACAACAACCATTTTAATATAAGGAGTATAAAAATTATTTATTATACATTTCATTCCATTCAATCAATCTTCCAAACAATATTTTACTACATTATATTATAAACCCTTCCATCCTTCTTAAATAATTTTTTAGTATATTACATTTCATTCTATTATAAATCCTTTCGTCCCTTTTATTCATAAACATTTCATTTCATTAATTTACAGCCGTCCATTAGGCAATGAGATGGGGTTTGCACCGGTTGGAAAGAATAGAAGAAGGGTTTAGCTAATTTGACACACTCAAGCAGACACAAATTAGAAACCTTCTCTTTCAAAAATTTCTGTTTCTGTTTCTGTTCTGGCAGGGTGCGCAGAGATGAGTGCAATGGACTCTTTAGTCTCGTCGCTATCGAAAAGCTTTAAACAAGTCCCTTTGTCAGCAATCCCGTCAATGCTTGATTGCATTTTAGTATCCACTCACTTTTCTCCATCTTCCCTTTTTTCTTCGCTTCTTGATTCCTTCTCTAACCTTGTCAAGGTAAATTCTCCATCGTTAGTGAATGAACCATTAATAGGTTCAGTGAAAGCTGTGAATTATCTTTTTATATTGGGAGGTTGCTTAGATGCATTTTGCTATACACTTAGCCACTCGTGTGGTGCTTTGTAGGATGAGGACCAGAAGTTGGAGTGTGCCCATGTTGCGGCAATGGTTGGTGCTCTTTGCCATCTCCTAAAAAAGCTTGGTGAGATGATCCTTTGCTTTATTTGAATTCTATTGTTACTATATAGCTTGGTTAAATTGGCTCTCTGTCTTCATGTCGATTGAAATTCTCTTTAGGGACAAATCCGGATGCCCTGAAGTCATTTATCTGGAAATGCTTTGTTCCAGTCATAAAGATGGTTCATCGATATGAGCATGAAATGCTGGGCGAGGTAAAGTTTTCAACTGTTGTCAAGTTTAATAGATTCTGCATTAACTGACTGAATATGCTTGTTGCTAACTGTCCCTTGTGTTGCTTTCTGTTCGTTAATTTGAACTTAGGTTGCAGAGACATTAATTGATGTTGTGAAAGTGACGAACACATGGAATGTCTTGAAAGAAACCTTGGTACCTTTGTTCTTGAGATTAATTTGTCATTCTGTAGGTGTGTTTCAAAGTGCAGAGCCAGATGCCTATAAATGGAACTTGTGCTTAGATTGCCAAGGTTTTAATGACACGATGAATGGTTTTGATTCGAGTGGGGGCTCTTTGATATCCCTCTCTGGGTGCTTTTCCTTACCAGTATTGTGCCATATTTTGGCATTAATACTTGATGCTTCTGTACAAAGTTTCTGTGTTGCTTCAAACCAAGGTTTAACTTTTGTGAATGGGAATGGGGACATAGAGAAGCTCTTTGGAGAGTTGCTTTGGGATCTTTGTATTATGAGTGAAAGAATGCTCTTACAATGTTTGGAGCACCGTTCTTGTGCTTTAAACTTTCTTCTCCCTGTCATTTTCAAGTCATTTGCTTTTCATGACTATTTGGAAATCTCAATTCGGGGCATGATTTTAATCCTTTCCAGGTATAATTCACCAAATTGCACATACCTGTAACTTATTCTACATCCATTTTCTATATTCTTCAATACTAACTCCATGTGGTTATAAACCAGAAATTTGTTTTTTAGGAAAATTTGGAAGTGTTGTAGATCACTGTTTTCTCTTGGACCACTAGAGAGAAGAGATGCCTATTGTGTGCTCTCGTTATACCTGTCCTTTACACCTTGTGCTGAAGGACGTGAAAATGCAAATGGAAATGTTGCAGAAATTGATTTGAAGATTGAAAGAGAGTTTTGGAGTGAAATTAAAAGAGGCCTGGTACATGAGCACCACCGAATTAGAGTTTTCTGATTCAACAATGATATATGACTAAACTTTGTAGCTCCAAGTGATGTTGTGTCTTTCTTTAATTTTTTTCATGGGCTTGCTAGGTTGATGAGGAACGATTACTGAGGAAACAATCAATACATCTATTGAAAGCAACTCTACAACTAAAAGGGGGAAGTGAACACTTCACTGTTGTTGCAGAGAAGAAACCACTAGAGAAACATCTGATTCCTCGTGGCATGACTAGAAGGGAATTGTGGGCAAACAAAGAAGCTAAATCCCTTGGTGTAGGCAAACTTTGTGATTGTGGTGATTCTCAATTGAACAATTTACAGCAATGGGAGGCATTCATCCTCCTGTATGAAATGCTTGAAGAGTATGGTACTCACCTGGTTGAAGCGGCTTGGAATCACCAGGTAGTTCTATAATGATATTAAGTCTCATTGACTTTGAATTGTGAAGTAATTAAAAGGAAATCATACTTCTCAAAAGAACTTAAAGTTTGCATTAATATTGGAACTTCTTTGTTGCAAACTTAGGGAAAATGATCTATGTTCCTAAAAGTTTTAGTTGTTAGGAAATATAAAAGTTACTAGGTATAGATCATAATTTATACCTTAAAGAATATAAAACGTAGACAAGTATCGTGCTGCCTTTATTGGTTTGAACCTATTTGCTTCTTGGATGAAAAGCACTATGCCAACAAAAATAAAGCAGTGGTACAAAGTTATGTTCTAAATCATCCATATGGTTGAATGCCTATATTTTAAAAACTAATATATTACATACTAGGTTGCTTTACCCCTTTATGCAGGCTTGGCAAAATAAGCCTGATTTAATTCGACCCTAAATTAGCAAGCTAGGCCTGTATTGACCAAGCGTTGGGTTGGGCTAGGCTTGAGCGACTTGAAGGTTGGTCGGAATGGCTAGAGCCCCTTCTCCAAAATGACGATATTTTTTTGGTTTTACTTCCTAAAACAAAGTCGTTTTGGTCTGTAAGTTTAAGAAACTCAAGACTAAGATGATGTAGTTTTTTGAAAGTACCCAACTTGGCCTAGCTCACTGTCATGCCTACCTTTGTGGAGTGGTATATAGAATTTGTCTATTTCATATGCATTGTATCAATTCCTAATAGTGGTTCCTTGCAGGTATCCTTATTGCTTCGTATTTCTATTTCAAATGATAGTTTTGCAAGCTCAATTTATGGAGGTAATGAAAATAAGAGTGAAGCTTCATGTGAGAGTTTTAGTTGGTTAACAATTTTGTGGCAACGAGGCTTACGACATGATAATCCCCAAGGTATTGGAATTCTAACATGCAATCGATCAAACTACTTTTACTTGTTAAGATTGTCTATTTATTTTGAATTCGCTGGTTTAGTAATATAGAAGCTTTTCTTTATTGATCTAATAATTATTATGTTATTTCCTTTTTTTCTATATCATATTGTTTGCAGTTAGATGCTTGATTATGCAGTCATTTTTGGGAATAGAGTGGGTGAAGTATGGTGACTTTGCAAAATCAGTGCCTACAAGCTTTATTCTTGGTCCTTTTCTTGAAGGATTGAATGACTATGTCCACCACAAAGATTTTGGTTAGTTCTTATTTGAGTTCATTAGCAAGATCTTCAAAATGAATAAAGAAATTTAAATTTGGATTGAATGGTTGAAGAAACCTAGACAAATTATTATATGGGTCTTAATGTTAATGTGGACTTATGAGAAATGATTTAGCCCAAACTTCCTACCTAATTACATACAATTGCTTATTTTCCTTTTGTTATATTTTTAGTGACGTAAGAGCTTGTGGCTTTTACAAGGGTTCTTAAAACATTGTTGGTTGCACTTCCTTTTTGATTTTATAAGTAGACAACATTGTTGTGTAGGTAGCTAGGAAGCACGAATACGGACACGGACATGTGACACGACACGGACACGGACATGGGGACACACCAACTTTTAAAATTTGGTGGACACGGACACATCATATATATATTGTGGTCAAAGATATGCATATCTCATAATATTATGATCTGATCCTAATCAGATCATTTAAAATTAGATAGCAGTATCTTGTAGATATATAGAATCCTAGGATTATATTTCTATATCTGTACAGATTTCTATCCTATTTTGTAACCCTATGCATGTATATATATACTGCAGTCTATAATAAAAGAAATATAGAGCAAAGAAGCTCTAATTCACAGTTTATATGTATGCTCAAGGTCATATTTTCTTTTCATGTGGGACAAACTCCCACTTATATTTTAACATAAGTCAATTCATATCTTATCTAAATGTTCATCATTGGACTGTTGTAGAGTAGATCATGTGTTACTTAAAGGGAGCTCTTGGAAGAGAGATCTATATGAAAATTATGGAATATTCACATGCAGGTTCCAAGATTAAAGGAAAATCCACTATTGACTATTGTGTCTTTATTAGAGGAAATTTAATCTCATGGAAAAGCAAGAAGCAAATTGTTGTATCTAAGTCCAGTGCAAAATCTAAATATAGAGCTGTGGCACAGTTGGTATGTGAGATAAGTTGAATATATCAGCTCCTAACAAAAATTGGTGTTAAAGACTCAATATCACTAAAATTATGGTGTGATAACTAAGCTACTTTGCATATTGTTTCTAATTGTGTCTTATGAACGAACTAAACATATTGAAATTGATTGTTATTTCATTCGTGAAAAAATGCTGCAAAACTTGATCTCTACAAACTATGTGACGGCTAGAGAACAACTTTGGAGATATTTTGACAAAAGTTCTAACCAGAATTTGGGTCAAGTATATATATATATATAACAAGCTGACATAATTAACATCTATGCTCTAATTTGAAGGAAAGTGTTATAGATTGATTATATAGCTGTAGATTAGGTTTTGTGACTGTTACAAGATCAAGGGGCTTGATTTATAAGGATCCCATCTAGTAGTTACCTAATTAGTTGTTGAATGCTAGTATATATATGTAGCTATATACTCTATAGAGAAACACAGGAATAGAATTAATCCTTCACCTCATCACACTTTTCAAAAGAGCGCACTTGTACTTCCTCGTTTGTGAAAATCAGATGCAGAATAAGATCAACTATTTTTACAGGTAGGTTTGGCTCTCTCTTATGCTGCTCCAATTGTTTCCTTACTTGGAAGTTTCCTGACCAGCTTCACTGAAACAGAGAAGGAGATGGTTTCTGTTGAGAGAGCTCTTCAGGTGTGAACATGATCATTATGTCCAGCATGTTCTTCTCTGTTGAATTCTCACAAATTCTACTTTCTGCAGTACATGGAGATCCCTCAAGAAGAGCTTGGTGGATGCCAATCCCTGAATCCTAATTGGCCACACCAAGGACTGATAGAGTTTCAACAAGTTACGATGCAATATCTGCCATCTTTGCCACCTGCACTACACAATGTCACATTTCAAATTCCAGGAGGGATGCAGGTCAGAACATGTAAATCCTCAGTCTTAGGATTAGGCTGGAGGTAATATATTTGATTAGTTTTGTACAGTGCGGTATTTAAGTGGGCAGTTTAGATTTCATCAAAGAAATAGTTTGTTGGGAGAATAGTTCAAAGTTTCTTTAAATTATCTGGGAGTAATCAATGCTAACCATTCTTATGAACCGAAGGATTGAGATTAAGCCAACATGATGATTCATATTTTGGCTTAAATTTCATCAAAGAAATAGTTTGTTGGGAGAATAGTTCAAAGTTTCTTTAAATTATCTCCGGGAGTAATCAATGCTAACCATTCTTATGAACTGAAGGATTGAGATTAAGCCAACATGATGATTCATATCTTGGCTTAAACAAGATATGAATCATCATGTTGGTTTAATCTCAATCCTTGAGTTCATAAGAATGGTATCTTGGCTTAAAAGACAAGATATTAATCCAACGCTTGATTTGATAACTGCTTCATGCTTTATATTTCAAGTAGAACATTCTCACGTGTTGGTTTTTCATGTTGATTGCACACAAGTAGGTTGGAATTGTTGGAAGAACAGGTGCTGGGAAGTCTAGTGTCTTGAATGCCCTTTTCCGCCTTGTTCCTATATCAAGTGGTCGTATCTTGGTGGATGGTCTTAACATAGTTGATATTCCTGTTAGAGATCTTCGTGCACATCTTGCTATTGTTCCTCAAAGTCCCTTCCTATTTGAAGGTTCATTAAGGTCTGCTTATAGGAACATGTGAGCTGTTACAATATTTCCTTGCTTAGTAATTAGTTGGTAATGCATATCTTCTATTTTAGGGATAATTTGGATCCACTTCAAATGAGCTGTGACTTGAAAATCTGGGAGACCCTGGAGAAATGCAACATGAAGGAACAAGTAGAAGCAGCAGGTGGATTGGGTATTCATGTAAGAGAATCTGGATCATCGTTTTCTGTTGGTCAAAGGCAGCTTCTTTGCCTTGCACGTGCTCTTCTCAAGTCTTCTAAGGTACAAGTACTGATATCATGTCTCGTGGAGTAATAATTGCCACTTACATGGACTAGCAATAGCCGCCATTCTAGTTTTAGTACATAAGCTTCTTCGGGGAATCTATGCTTTGAAATCTTTGTTCTGTTGATTTTCAAAAATAAACGTATTCAATAAAATCATGGTGTTTTAAGCAGTTTTAAAGAGGAAGTGGATTAAGTCTTTAAAAGAGCAATTTCAATATTTCAAAACAATATAGATCACAAGGCAATTGTTATACCATGACAAATAGATTTGTATAGAAATTTCCGAATTCTGGGACACTATTGTTTTGATCTCTGTTTAATACAACTATAACACAATTCATGTTCAGGTACTGTGTTTAGATGAGTGCACAGCCAATGTTGACACTCAAACTGCTTCAGTACTACAAAATGCAATATCTAGTGAATGCAGCGGCGTGACAGTGCTTACAATTGCTCATCGCATTTCGACAGTTCTGAGTATGGACAACATCCTCATTTTGGATCATGGGAATTTGGTATGCCTCGTTTTTTTCTTCTTTTTTTCCTTATTCGTTTATTTCAATTTTCATATCTGCCTTCTTTGTAGTAAGGCACAGCATCAATAATGAGAATTTGAGAGGTGTGTGGGTGCAAAATTTGCAAGTTATTGTGTCAATATCATGTGTGTAGTTCATACAGTCATTTGCTATACCGCTATTGATACCCCCTAGCTTACAGAACCTTGATGTAACTACTTCAGATTGCATAAATAGCTAAAACTTCTTATTCTTTTTTTGTGCTAGGTTGAGCAAGGTAACCCACAAGCTCTTTTACAAGATGAACTCTCGAAATTTTCAAGTTTCGCTAAAGCTTCTACGATGTAATTACCAAATCACTAGTTCAGGCAGCAAACGATGAAGTAATGCACATTTTATATAGAAAGCGCACGCCTTGTGCAGTGCCCCTTACTATTTTAACTAAACCGAGGTCATCAGCATGGAAGTTGCTGAAGAGTCGTGCTATTGTTATCCATGCGACTTGATATTGATGTTAACATTATCCCATCAGAATGACTATCCGTTCTGAATTGCTCAATCCTAGTGCTGTTCTTGTACTGAGCTTATTTCTGCTCTTAGAATTTCTAGCAAAGTGTTCAGTCTGTTCGCTGCTTCAGGTGGTTATCAACACCGTAGGCCGGAATGGCACCAAGTTGAATAAAAGCAAAGAATTTACAAGGACACGTGAAAATCAGGTTCTTTAGTAGTGCCAACAAAATGACCATATTGCTGAAAGCCCCAAGTGTCCTGTTATTGAGTGAATTAAACAATTTAAAGGGACTATAAATTAACATTTGAAAGAGGAAAAGGGACTATAAATGAAGGTTTGAAAGGAGGACCTTAAAGTGGTGGGAGCATTACTTGTTTGTCTACTTATATGTAGCAGTTGGGACTTGGGAACCATGCATGTAGCTACTTCTGTGGTCCCAAATCTGATATTGAGCTAAAACCTGAGACACGTCATAGGACAAGTTCCCAAAACCAGAACACATGTTAGGCTGGGAGCATTCTTAGTGGAGCTTAAAGTTGGCGTCTGAAACATGTGTAAATGGATTATGCTGTGTATGCTCACATGGTTTTACATTGATTTAGGTGTCGTGTTTTCTGTTCTCATTAAGTTTTGTTTAGATACGTGGCTGGTGCAATGGGATGCTTTTAGCCGAAAGGAGTGGAGCTTTTTTCTCTTGAATGTGTAGGTGGGGACCAGAGACAACTTGCTTATAACTTGACACGCTAATGATTTGTTTAGAGTTGAAGTGTGCAGATTTTTAGGATAATATGTAAAAGATTATATGCCCCATTTGCCTAGTTGACGACACATGCTCTCACTCTCTCACAAAAGCAAAAAAGGGCGTACACTAACTTATGCTTTTGTGGCATGGATGCCTAAATTAAACTATGATGTTAGAGGCAGTGGCCACTTCTCCTCCTTTTTCTTTTTATCCCCTCCTCTATTTGTGATGATTTCCACTACAAAACCAAAATCCTACTTCCAGTTTTTCTTGTAAAGTATTTTTTATGAATTAGGCTGTAATGGATAAAATAATTACATTAGCTTCATGGATAACACTTGCAGTCCAGTTGATGCACTGCTTTCACCTTAGCTAAAACATTTTACAAGCCTTTTTTTTTTAATTTAAACGGGAGAAGGAAATGGGAAAGAAAAGAAAATGCAATTGTGTATATAAACTAGCTGAATTGGTAAATTGCTTTCACCTATAATTCTTCTTCAATTTGTGAACTTTGATCACCTGAGGAGAACAACTTTAAAAGCTTTGTACCAATTTGTTGAGAAGGAAAGGAAAAATTGGAATGTTAATATATGAACATTTTTCTTCTGGATGTGTAAGAGTTGCATATGATCCTCAAAAATCACGCGGGTCAACAAAAATCACCGGTGATGATGGGTACGATATAGTCCAGTCGGGTTCGGGTTCATGACCAACCCCCTGCTTCTCATTATTATCATGATGATCAACTTTCTTAATGCACCATACATCTTCAGTCCATGAAAGCTTTCTCCAGTGTGGGATCACATCTCTAACAGGGTCCCTTGGCCCCACTTCAGCCACTATGGCCCCACAACCATGATCATCTCTAGCCATGTTATGTGCAAATGCACAGAGAGCCTTCATGAGCCTCGGTGCATTTTCACCTTCCATGTGTAAACCATACAAGACATAGATACCGAATGGTCTAAAAAAATTAGGAAACGATGGCAACCTTAGCCATGGCATGCAAGCATCCAACAACCTTGTACTCTTGCAACATGCGTAGGTCAATTTGGACACACCCTTCACCTGCAATTGGAACACTTCCTTGGTGTTCCACACACTAAGTACAGCAAAACTTGAAGGAAGAACCTTGGTCTTTGGATCCCATTTGCTGAGGGATTTTCGGGGCACGGCCATAAAAGTGCCCAAATTGAGCTTGCTAGACAAAAGTTTATCAACGTCCTTTGGAAAAAATTCTGCATTGGCAAATAATCGACGATAAATTATTCCAGCGGTTCTTGGACCGAGTTGAATGACTGCAATGCCCGAGCCGAATGGCTTGTAATGGGCATGAACAGGTTGCACTAACACGGTAGGGGCTCTGAACTTCGTATAAGAACATTTCTTGGTGAATAAATTGATTGAAGGCTTGTTGCTGCTGTCTGTGGCCATGTAAGTGTACTCTGCCCCTTGTTGTTCGCACCATTCTTCTATTTTCTGAATCAAAGTGGTGCCAATGCCAAGCATCCTGCATGCCCACGTTGTTGAAACAAACTAAGAATCAATTTAATATGTGCAAATTAAGTTACTTGAGAATTGTCCAATGCCGGAGAGCCAAAGTGCTTAAATTCATTAAGTTGCATGGTTAGAAACGTTATAGAAATTTAGAAAAAGGTAAACTAGCTTGTTTGAAGACAACATGATCACTGACGTCACATCCAATGTATGCTCTTTGTCTATTCCTCTTTTTTTTTTTTTTTCTTTACTTTGCCGCTGACTCTTTAAGGAATTTAAGGTAGAAACTGGGAGAGTAGTGAGTATGCAATAGTCTAAAGAAGTAATTCACTTGCCGAGTGAAAACAAACGAATAAGTAAAAGACAAGTATCTTGTCTTGTCTAAACTCTAAAGAGCTTTATTGAGTTATTAATAAAAACATCCCTTTGTTGGAGACATGTGTCGATGACAGGCTAGCATTGCATTCGTTTCTATTTCATGATACAAGGAACAAATGTTTTCTCTTTATGGTCGAATCTAATCGTGTTTTTGTGGGGTGGGAAATTGGTGTTCTCGTATATATAATATCAGAACCCTCAAAAGCAGCCGTGAAAAATGCACCCGAGAAGAGAGAGATAGGACAACAACTAGTAGAGTAGAACTAGAAGATGAAAAGGCAATCGAAATGGTTCGTTGCACCAAATAAGCTGACCATATAAAGAATAACAGTAAAGAAAAAGTAAATCATCTTCATGCCAGGCCTGGACTCGTCAATACCTATAAAATTCTTAAGTTACCGGTTACTAGTAATTAATTATAATAATCATGAATAATGCTGATACCATTACGATAAATTCGAACAAATTTTTTTATTAAGTAAACAAGTTTTAGTCATGAAGGACACGATAATTGGTGAAAGTAACATTTAGCTTTCGCAGGCGGCTTCCTTGTATGGCATATAAAGTAAGTAATGATAAGGAAAGAAGAGAGACCTATGTGCTGGAGAGACCCTGAGTCCCAGAATATAAGCCAGCTTCACATACACTGAGTTCCCTCTTGTCACAGATTTCATACACCCTCTTATTACCCCCACTATCTCTTTCTCCTCCCCATATTCTGCAACCTGTTAATTATCACAAGTTTTTGTTATCAACTCTCGTTAAAAGGACAAGCTAGAGAGCAACTCTTGAATCTTCTCAACTTGACTATTATTACGAGCAGCCTTTTTACTAATACTCACCAATAGAGAATAGAGCAGCAACTTACTTGGATCCGCCTATGCATGCAAATGTTGCATATCGAATTAATATGTACACTACTCTTTAACGTTTCGAGAGAATAATTACCACTTACCAGCATGACATGATATGGAAAGTGACGTATGCGACAAAGAGGGTCTCCCAAAAGATCAGTGACAAGCGTAGGCTTTCCATGTTGGCCAACCTCACACCGCCGCTCCACCTCTTCCACCGCCTCCTTATCTTTCTCTTCGTCGTACTCTCTCACCACCACCATATTCTCCTTCAGCATTGCCAAATTCTCTGCAGCTACTTTCACTGACATGATTAAGGTCACAAAGCGAGTGTAGAAGGTGATATATGTGTAAAATTTGTAAGAGTGTTGGGACGTCCTAGCTAGCTACCTAGCTCTTGCTTGTATCTGGCATCTTCACTGTTCCATCTATATTTATAGTGGGAGAGAATGCTGGTGTGGCATCTCCACCATTTCAGTGGGACTTTCTTTTCTAGATATGCCGTATACATTAGTTTAATATTATTCATTCACATTCTCTCCATGACTCTTGCCAATGGCCGCAAGATACATGTATTATGTTCTTCTTTGACCGTAAACAATTAAGTATTAGACATGGTTACAATTATTGCTTCACAAGATCCGTGTTCTTTATATCGTCAATTGTTTCAGTTGATGCTGATGATTATAGTATAATGACGATAATAATAATGTCAAGACTAAGGTCTACATATTTATTCATGAAAATATTAATTTTTAATCTCTATAACGCTTCTTTGAACGCTTTGTTGAGAAGGTGCTAATTAAGAACTTATAAAAGTCAACATTTCTTACTCTTTCATCTCCATGCATTGTAGCAATTTGTAATTATGGATATAAATCAAGTTGATCTTTGTATGTTCTATTAATTTTAAATATTAGATCTAAACTTAACTGATTCAACTGACAATTTATGAATAAATTTTTAGTTCAAGTAAATAAAATTTATTTAAGTCCAACTTTAAAAATTTAAAGTATGATCAATCTAATTTTCTAAATATAAATAAATTGCTCAAATAATACATAAGTTATATATTTGATATATTAAAATTTGAGGAACTAACAAAATAAAGTTAAGCTTTTGATATTTTGAAAAACTATCCAATCTTACATAACTTAATTATGATAATTATGAACTACAATATACTAATATATAATATGTGCTGGTTAAAGTATATTAAAAAGGAAAAATTAAATAACACATTGTTTTTTAAAATGCAATAATCTCCTTTTCCTAAATAAAGTTTTTAATACATAGAGGAAATTTTCATTTAGTTGCATCTAAATTTGTGATTGTAATCAATTGACATTTTAGAAGTTAAACTAATGTATTTAACATTAAACTAGAGGGGTTATCGAACAGCCTTATTTCTATTATTTTTCTAAGAGACAAACTGCTATTAAGTTCATTGATTTCAAGCTATGGAATTCTGCATCACCAGTTCCAGGCCATCTCTTCCCTTTTTCGTGCGATAAGAGAATAATAGCAGAGGAATATCAATAACTCTCAGCTGTAGTAACAGATAGATGCATGTTTGTGTCATTTGATTCCTGAGCCGGCCGTCGGGGGCTCGATGGATAATGGTTTCCATTCTTTAAGCAAATATATTTGATTCCTAGGGAAGTGTTCCTCCAATACTGATAAGTTGGACGTACTAACAAACAAGGGAGGTTGCATACATATATTGCTGTTACTGCCCAATTATTATGGTAAAGGAGTAAGGGTGACCAGAGTCATGCCAAGCTCCACGTTTTCGGCTAACATGTGGACAGTCCTTCAAAGGGATAAGCCTTCCTGCTTTGCGAAGAACAAGGAAGAGATATTAATTATATGTAGCTGTTTTTTTTTTTTTAATTTTTGACAAACAGGTTATTTTTATAAAGTAAAATTGTAAATTTATAGTTATAAAAGAATAATACTCGCCTTCACTTGTGATTTTAGTATTATCAAATTAGAACGAATCGGTTTGTTATATTTATTTATTAAATAATTTATTTAAAATATAATAATGTATAAATTAATACACACACACATATATATAATATACAATTAAATAATCTATAATATTTTTCTAAAAAATTAAAAAGTAGAACTTTTTATTATTTATATCTGGCAACAGTAAGATGATGATGTTTCACCAGTAACTCTTAACAATTTGTCATATTGCTTAAACCCTACCATGATTGAAGAAGAATAAAATGGCCAAGTCCACTCTTAGGTTCTACCCTAAACACGTCTCAAGCTTAATTATATGCCTGACATTGTAATGGCTAACAAGATTTCCCAACTCTAATCTGATGAAAGTGACAGAAAAAAAAAAATCATCGCTAGCTAGTAGTGTTTCAGATGTAGTGCCACAAGCCAGTACCAAACAAAGGACCAAGGATTTCTTTGGCCAAGAGACCAAGTGGGAACGCTTGATTTTGAAAGTTAATTAGGACCAACAGCTCTAACAGGCTTTCCTTATTAAGGATTTGTTTGTCTGCCACTTGACTTAGTTTTAGATTGATGATCAGTCTTGTTAGAGGACAAACAAGAAACATAAACACGTAACAAAAGGAAACCTGTAGAGGACAAAGAAGTGGTTGGAGCTGACGATGGCACTAGCTATGAAGAGGACAGCCTATGGTCAGTGAGGTGCCTACTTTTCGTTTAAATAAATTAATTGAACGTGAAAATATAGGGGGGGAAAACTTTATATTGCCTGAATTTTAGTATGTTAAATACTTAAACTTTAATTTCATTAGATGGATTGTAAGATACACACGCCTCAATCAGTGTGTGAAAATGTTTATTAAAAAGTGAAAAATTAAAGGGGTTAATTATTTCGCAAACTTTCCACAAACTTTTTTGGTACCAACAAAATAAAAAACAAGTAAAACCGAAATAATAAAAACATCATAAATTTGGTAACACAATTCGACACATCTTGTCTACGCCTGCAGAGCCCTCACCCAGTTTAATAACTTTCACCGAAATACAATAGATTTACTCAAGACTTTACTGAGTCGACACCACTCAACCCTTGACACTATCTCTCAGCCTCACTTCCTGTGAAAGAATTTCACACCCAATAGTACGACCATCTCGTACTAACCTCGATAAAGGATTTTCTCAAACGATGTTTAATGATAATGAAACAAACTAAACAACTCAAGTGATTAAATAAAATTTAACATAAATGACAACACTTGAGAAAGAAAAGAAAACAACTTCTCAATTGATTCAACTCCTCCGTAATAGATCTGGAAGTCGTCACAATAACAATGGGCCGATTCACATAAACATCAACACGAAGCCACAAAATCCTAGAAGACCAAGTCCACGGTATTTGCAATTCACAAAATCAACTCACAGCCAATTTGTCTCTTTCCTCTTGCCACCAAAACTTTATATATAAAGCTCACTAAATCACTACACCGACTATCAATTCATCATAGCTTATACGACACACTCACGTTGTTCAAGTGCAGCACACTCTCATCCTATGCTATCATATACTCACGTTTTCCAATAAGCAATTAATGCACACTGATGGACAATTAAAGCATACCTACTCCAACATTTTTATTCCTCACACACAATATATACTTCAGCTATGTTTTTCCCATAAATCTTATTTAACACACAAGCCCCACTACTCTGTAAGTCACATACATGATGCGTTATTCAATTCAAAATCATGATATGCGCAGCCAGCCAAAAACCTACTTCATAGACACGTGACACCATTACTTGAGTAACACACACACACCACTAGGATTCTTTAACTAACGTGTGTTCATAGACTTCAATTAAAACACCAACTGCGATGTACATGTATGACCCCTACTCAACCAAGTCAAAAGAGTCCATGTGTACCACGCAATTTTAATATCCCAATTCCAACACTCAACATCCAATTAATACACATATTATTTTTTTCATTAATATGTCCAATTTAAAATGTCAAAACTAAATAAGAAATATATAAAATATATCCTAACAATTTCTCCCTTTTTGGCATTGTTTGTCACAAATATGAAACTCCTCCTGAATAACATAACTGAACATATAAATCAAATGCATAATCTATATGGCAAATACTCTCCCTTAATCAAACATCAACATCACAATTATCTAATTATCCAAATTTCTCCCTTTTGGGACAAAAAGATGTCAAAAAGCACTACAAATAGTCACACATATACCTTAAAATCTCCCCTTAAATGGAACATTCACCATAAACAATCTGATGTCTTCCCCATTGAGATAAAACAGTATCAAAATGCATAATCATAATAATCAACTATAGATGTAGCGGAAGAATCATAAGCACGTCAATATGACAATTTATCTCCATTCAAAACACTGAGAGATATGCCCGAAAGAGAGAGAGATACCCAAGAGAGATCCATACTGATGCGAGAGCTGAAGAGTCTTCGGTAGAGCTAAAAAGAAGTTACAATGTAAACTATTAAAAAAACAAGACGACAATAGCAACAAAAAAACTAAAGAACTAAAAAAAATCTTTTCTTTTCTTTTCTTTTTTGTTTCGTTTTTTCTCTTTTTTTTTGGTTGCCCACGAGGTGTCCTAGGAGGGTTCCAACTATAGAAAGACACCTTTAAGCCATCCACACCTAGACTAATCCCCGTTCGAGCCGGGTAGGTCCCTTGCGGGAGGCAAAGCTCTGGCCCCA
>JAOSBK010000005.1:6803068-6825408 GCA_027568895.1 Erythroxylum shatona | reverse complement strand
AAACTTAATTTTTGTGAAATTAAATATCTAAAATCTAAATTCTTATGAGAATATTTAAAGAAATACTAAGATAAAATACTCATGTTCTTTTTTTTTTTTTGAAGTTATACCATCATAAGTTATTTTACACAAAATAACTAATATTAAATAACTAATTTTATCAAATATTTTAAAATACAAAATTGATAGATGTTATCCGTTGGTCAAATCAGTTGATATAATTCGCTATCAACTAATTACTGATAGAATCAACTAACAACTAATGCAATTCACTGATTGTCAATCAGGTCCAAAGAATGAGTTGAAGAAAGAAAAGTATTTTAATTAAGTTCAACTTAATTGTAAACTTGGAGAAACTTTATGATTAAAAATGAGATATTTAATAAATATGAGATATTAAGTCTTATTTGGATATAATTTGTAATGTTTACCTAAAATTAGAATTTAATTTAAATTAAATTATTGAAATGTTCAAAATTTATTATAAATAGGTTTAAGCTCTAGAAAAGCTAGCACTTCTTGCCTAATCATCTCCGTAATAATTACAAAGTTCTTTGGATAGCATTAGAGGCAAAATACTTGTGCAGTTGTGATGGTTAAGATGAGCCTATTTTATTACAATAAGAAAATGATCAAGATCTAGAGTAAGGTACGAATTGAGATTCATGCTTTATTATAATTTACAATGTTTTAAAAATTAGATTGGACATCAAACCGATCGAAGGAAAGATTTAAGATTTAGATGTTCAACCTGTAGTAAATCGTTATAAAACCGGTATATAATAAATAAGAAATAAAACTTATAAGAATAAGTAAAAATAAAATATTTTTTTGAAATAAAAAATACACCAATGTCTATTATTATATAATGAACTAATAATAATGAGTCTAATATAAAACTTAAAATAACAATAAAAATCAAAATTGTATTTTTGAAGGAGGTTGTGTCTCATCATCGTCAAAAGCTCCAAATTCTCCAACACTATTTTAAGATTTGTAAACTACCATTTCATCCAAAGTATTTGCATCAACTTTTTTTACTGCATTAAAATAAATTACAAATTAGTAATGTATGAAATTATTCTCAATTGTAAACTTGTAATGCAATATAATTTTAACTTAAATATGATCAAAATAAGATATGAATTGACTATCAGTAGATGTTCTTAATTCATTCATTGTGACAAGTGCATTTTCTTTATAAATCTTCTTTTCAAGTTCATTATAATCAAGATCAGGCAATGGTTATTCTTCTTCAATCCAAAAATCAGTATGTTTAATACAATCACTCTTAACCGGATCATATGTTATCTTCTTATTAAGTGCTCTGAATACATAATAAAGAAATTATAAAATTAATAATAAAAATAAAATTATTGAAATAAAAACAAAACTATAAAATACTTGTTCTTCATTCTCAGATTATAAATAACGTAAACAAGGTCTTTAAGTCTTTGATGTTCCAAACGATTTAGTTTCTTTGTATGAATGTGTTCAAAAATACTCTAATTATGTTCACAACCTGATACAGAAGTTGTTCGATTGAGTGACCTAATAGCGAGTTCTTTTAATGTTGGAGTACTATCACTGAATAATCTCCATCACTCATCTGTATTTTAAATTAATTGTTATGATAAAAATATATTATTAATAAGTAAATAATGAATTAAAAGTATACCTGGCTACATTTTTGTCATCATAAGTTTTCTCTTTATTGATGATTTAGCAAAACTCTCTAAACTTTCACAATACAATTTAATTTCATTTATCTCTTGTTATTGCTCTTAAATAGAGAAACTGTCTTTGCATTCAATCACATCAAACAAACCACCCATAATATTAATTGTACATTCTTCTCCACTATATAAGCAATAAGGATTGAGAAAATAAGCTGCTAAGTGGAATAAATGAAATTAAGATGGAAATAAGAATAAAGGAGATCAAGGCTCATCAAGGTTATTTTACATATTGTATTATTATTTGTAAGGTCATTTTGTTAATTTGATGATCCAAAAGACTCTTCATATACAATCATTTTGTCTTACTTCATTGTTTCATTGCTTGAGTCTTTACATTCATTAAGAGGCATTAAAGCTTTTGATTTTAATCTAAAAGGCTCTTAATCTTTTAAATAATATTTGTGAAACATTTTGGGAATTGTTTTAATCATGTTTGGAGTAAGCAAATTAGTTTTGAACATTTGAAATTATTAAAATGATAATTTCAGGATGAATGGTCAACCTATATAAATTAGTGGTCGACTAACATAGATTAGAGTTGTTAAATTTGATGTAATGAGAATTTGTAGCAACATTATTCAATGTATTGTTCGACTAATATGTGTACAGGTTGACCATTGTTCTAATAGATAGTGAATCTGGTGTTATAAATGCATACTGTTTGATCGGTGTATTAGATATAGCCATTGTAACAGCTATTTTAGGTCCTAGAACATTATAAATATGTGTGTTGTCATTTGTTTCAGTATCAAGAAGGTTTTAGGTGAGGTATACACACATTTCAAAGCGTTTTTCAATCATTAAAGGATCATTGCGTTATTTGTGTATGAGAGCCATTTTGGAGTTATCAAGTGAATAAGTGAATAAGTGAAATATTTTGAGTTGTAATACATTGTTGGGATGTTGAATATTATACTTGGGGGTGATCCAGATGATATTAAGGTTCATCTTCACCTTAGAAGAAGATTGTAAGAAAGGTTTCCCTTTACCGTGAAAGATTGTATAAAGTTTGTTCTTCATTTTGAAAGAAGAATTACTGTGGAATTCCAAAAGGAGTCTTAGAAGTAGCCGTAGGCAAGGGTTGTTTGTCAAACCACTCTAAATCGATTCACACTCTCTCTTCTCTATCCTCTTTAATTTATTGATCAATTATATGAATAATTTATATTAAGAAAAGTTTGTCATCCTTGTTTATATTGATTGTTATTAATTGAGTACATTGGTTAGAAAATTTGTTAAATTTTGTAGACATCTAATTCACTCCCACTCTTAAATGATATTAGGGAATAACATCATTGTTTCTCCTCGCACTTGAATACAGTTTGTGATATGATTTCTCTTAAAGAAACATCAACCCACATCAATACTCCTATGTATTCCTCTCTAACTTTCATAAAGGATATGTTTTAGGCCACACCCATATCCTAAGACTTGTTCACCTAACATTTTTTTTTGGAAATTGAATTTGCATTAAACTATAGACAAAACTAATATAGCATTACAATGATTTCTAAACTAATAAGATATATATAGGAACAAAAGATTAAGAAATGAAGTTAGTAGTGTATCCTGAGAAGCCATATTAAAGATTCCACCAAAGTTTCATGTCAGGGAAAAGAGAATAAAGAAGATTTTTAGCACTTAAGGTTGCTCTAATCCAATTAACTATCATGTCAGCTACTTGATATTCCCCTCCTCATAATTAGTATATAAATGAGCATTACGTTCCTTCCAAAGAAAGTATATAGAAGTAGTGAAGGTAGCTTTAACAAGAATAGCATTTGGCCTTCCATATTGAGAGTTCCTGATGGCCCAATTAAGAGATTGTTCTTAAGAATAATAATAGTCATGAACAAATATCAGGTGCAAAATTCTACTCCAAACTGTTTTAAAGTAACTACAGAGAAAAAAGAGATGATCTCGATCCTCGATTTCCATTTTACATAAGACAAATTGTATCAGTAGTGTCTTGCCATATATTCTTAGTCCAAAGTATATTCTTAATCCCAAACTAAGAAATAAAATAGGCTTTCAGGTGGATAGAATTCCGCCATAAAAGTGTAAACTAAGGTACCTCCCTTAGACCCCTAACGAGTAGTTGATGATAAGATTTATTGGAGAATGTACTACTCGGATCAATAGACCAACTTATAGAATCATCTTATAATACATTAACCTGTTAGGGTAGGAATTGGACCAGATTTTTAAAACCTCGAAAACTCCCATACTAATGACCATTGCAACTCAAAAATGAGACCTTTAGATTGAGAGGAATTATGTTTCTTAAGTGTTAAATTTGTGTGTTACGGATAAGTGGACTCGAGTCAACCCAATTATCCTAAAACATTCTAAAATTGCATCAATGTATATGAATCATACAACAATCTCTACTTTAGTGAATAAACTCTTTATAGATTAGTTTGTAACTATGTCTATCACCTTTGGACATTAATCAAGTCCAAACTTCTTCTTAATAATCAACTTAGACAACATGATAGCTGTATCCTCTAAAGTATGAATCTTTTTTTAACAAAATTTTATCAAATACAAACAAATTTTCAATGTTATGACATTGCACTTCCTTCACCCATCTGTTTTTTTTTTTCACATGGCTTTCCTTAGTCCCTCTAAAAGGTAGTTAAATCCTTATCATTGATGATAAGAGCACATGTGATTGAATCTTTTCGATCATATTTTTCATAACCCCAACGTTGGACCTTGATCGGTGTTAAAGGAGCAGTAAACTCAAGATTTACTGGACCTTTAGCGAGCCTAAAACATCATCAAGTCCCTATATCCATAATAAAAATAAGATTCCAAAATGATGAAACCCATACTTATAACAATCAATAACAACATCCATGAAGATTTTGAAATGTTGACTAATATTGTTATTGATAGAGAAATTGAGGAAACTCTTACTCATTTGAATGGTGAAAGCTCTAGGTTCGAATGGACTCAATGGATATTTCTACCAAAAATCATGGAAAATTATAGGTCCCTTTGTCAAGAAAGTGATAAAGGAATTTTTCTTAGATGTAATATGTCTCAAGGAAATTAATCAAACTTTTCTTTATTTGATTCTAAAAAGAGAAAACCCCACATCCTTCAATGATTTCAAACCAATCTCTTATACAAACTTCCTCTATAAAATTATTTAGAAGATCCTCGCAATAAGGTTAAGGAAAGCATTCATCCACTCATCAATGAAAACTAGAGAGCTTTCATTTGTAATAGGAAAATTGTTGATAATATATTGATTGAATAAGAGCTACTCAAGGGTTATTCATGACCGAAATCAACTCCAAATTGCACCATTAAGATTGATTTTCATAAAGCTTTCGACAATGTTTGACAGAGCTTCTTATGGTAGACAATGGAGGCGTACAGATTCCCAGATATCATCTTCAAATGGATTAAGGAATGTGTCACCACAGTGACTTATTCAGTTCTCATTATTGGCAGTGCCTACAACTTGTTCAAGGCAGGGAAAGGCTTAAGGAAAAGGGATCCTATTTTCTCTAATCTTTTCATGATGTGCATGGAAGTTCTCAACTCTATAATACAACATGAAGTGACCTTGAATGCTATGTTTAAACATCATTTTAAGTGCAATAAACTTGGTTTAACTAACCTTTATAGACAATTTGTTATTATTCTGTAGTGCCAAGCTTGAGTCGATCCAATGCTTTATGAAGGCTCTTAATAAATTTAAAGAAATATCAGGTTTACGTATCAACCACAATAACAGTCATTTTATCATTTCCAAAGGAGTTGCTCTAATGGCTACCTAAATAGCGTTGCTCACTAATATAGTTAAGAAAGCAGCACCCTTAGTCTATTTATGTCTTTCATTTCAACAAGAAGACTTACCACCCTCACATGTACTCCAATTGTAGAGAAAATTTAGAGAAGAATAGGTTCCTGGGTGAATAAATTCTTATCATTTGTTGGGAAAATTGAACCTATCAAATTTGTTCTGAGTTCCTTTCATATCTACTAGTGCTCACATTTATTCCTTTACAAAGGGGACATCAAGGCAATAGAAACAATACTTAAATATTTCTTGTGGAATCAGTGGAAGGGAGTTAAAGGAAGTACAAAAATAAAATTGACTGACATTTACTACCCAAAAGAAGGAGGGTTGAATATTACGACTGGTAGGCTCCCAAATTTTTCCCTCATATTGAAGAGGTTATGGTGGATTATCAAAGATAGAAAATCTTTACGAATAAGGTGGATCCATTCCTATTTTCTTAAAGGGTGAAACATCTAGGTAGTCTGCATGTCTCCAAGTAACTCTTATTTTATGAATCAATGACTGCACTTGAGAAATCTTGTATAGGACCATAAGACTTACACCATTGGTAACGAAAAGCTAATTTCCCTATGGTTCGATAATTGGGCAAGCTAAGGAACTCTTTACCATACACAACAGTTGCACAAAGCTCCTATCGATGTCCCTCTAGATACCAAAATGGAATCCTTCATCAATGGTGATAGATGGCATTTTTCAGAGAACCTCAGTCACTTGCAACCTTCATATGCTCCCTCTCTTCGTCACAATACATTCTAATGGTATAATAGGCCTACCCATTTCCTCTCAAATAAACACATTATGGACTTATTACAGGTGAGGAGACCTGAAGTAAGATGGCACCGAATCATCTGGCACAAAATTACCCCCGCCCCCCCAAGAACTTCCTTTCCTTTGTGGCTCACTATACAAAATAGATTAAATATAACTAATTGACTCCATTAATTAAACATCAGTACATGTTGTGCTTTCGCTTAACTAAAAAAGAAACATGAGACCATCTATTCTTCATATATGAGATGACTTATCGGGTTTGGAAAGCAATGCAACTAAGTTTTCAATGGCTTAATTAATTTACTATTTTCTTCAGTGTTGTCCAGTGGCTAGCTACTCAAAGAACTCCCCTGAAGTTACCTTATATCATAGCTATTAGTATGTATGTTCAAACAATATGGAAAGAACAAAATGCCAAAAGGTTTGAACTTAAGTCCAAACATATAAATCTACTCATCTTTGAAACTCTTAACAACCTCAAAAAGCCTGGTTTTTAAATTGAATCCTCAACAAATTCAGCCTCCTCTAGTGATTTATACCATATTCTCTTTATATGTTTTGAGTAGTTAAAAAACATTAGACTTCTCTAGTATTAAAGGGTATCTCCTTAGACCCTCTTGTAAGCTTTACTTTCTTTCTTTATTAATACCATTTCTTCTTTCCTTTTTATTTAAAAAGTAACAATATTCAATCCACAATGCTACAACATTAAGGTAATTAGTAACAAGGGAAATCCAACACATACATGACTATTGCGTCTCTAAAGTCAAAGGTCATCCACAAACATACATCGAATCCTAGAAGAAGAAGAAGACCGAAAAATTACCCTGTTATAAGAGATTTGAAAAGAAGATCCTGAAAAATGGTTGAGGGAAGTCAGACCTTGCTGAGTGAATTAATGTTATGGTTATGTTATGCACTCCTAAGGATTTCAAATATGTGTGTGTGTGTATCACATCTATAAATGCAAATTCACAACATGATGATTTTTTTATAAACATGCATACATTTCCCATATCAATATCATGTTACATATGTTGGAAATTCACAAGTGGAATCATCTCATATCGAAAAGAGACATATGGATAAAGTAGGTTCTATACAAAGATGGGATTCATAACCTAGTGCTTTAAGATTTTGGATTGAGATATGATGTCCCAGTTGTGTATGGGCTCATTTGTATCCAGTCCAATTTCTCCCCAGGCTCCCTCAAAACCCTTCATTGGTATTAGATCTAGGTTGGCGAAGTATGATGAATAGAGATTCATAGATTTGGGTCAGAGTGACTTAAATAGCTTCACATAAGCTATGGGTTGAGGGGAAACTAATCCGATATAGATAGATCCACTTGTGAGGGGGAGAAATTGGAAATTCACAAGTGTATTCATTCCATATCGAAAAGAGACATATGGATAAAGTGAGTTATATACAAAGATATGGCTCATAACCCAATGTCTTAAGGTTTTGGGTTGAGATATGATATCTTAGTTGTATATGGACTCATTTATATATGGTCCAATTTCTCCCCAGGCTTCCTCAAAACCCTTTAACATAATCATCACAATCAAAAATCACAAATAATAATGGAGGACTGACGAAGGACCCTAGTATATACCCCTTACTCGTAGACTATAGCCATAGAGGCTCTCTTGTTCCACACAGGTCACTTAGTCTAATGTAATAGATTGTTGTTCAAGAGCCACACTCAACCAAACCGCTACAACTTTGCTATGACATGAGTGTCGTCTGAGAGCAAGCTCGACTAAACAACCACAATCATGTACCATATATCGGTTAACGTTCGAGAGCAAGCTCGACCGAACCACCCCAACCTTTTTGTATCTTAATCAGTGAATCCATCAATGGATCAAATATTAACACAAATCCATACCTGATCAATTGACTCACTGTGCGCATAGCCTAGTGACACCCACTACGTAACTCATACCACAACAATCCTCTACATCATCACATATCAAGACAAGCATAATATTACACAACATAAATATATATATACATAGGTCAATCCATATATATGAGTATCATGTGTGCATATGATAATGATGGTGATTTCCATGAAGAATATTAAAATGAATTCTAACGCATGCTCATAACCATAAATATTAACTCACAGGTAAAATGCACTCTTTTGTGTTGAACCTAATGCCTCGAAGTGCAGAGTTCTGCTCCTGATTGATCTATAGAAGAAAAATAGGAATAATCATTAGGATTTAAAACTTAAACCAATTTTAGATATCTCGAGAATAAGAAAATGACTCAATACTAAGAAGCTCCATTTTCTATTACAAAACGACGATGTCATGTTTTACAAGCAGTCTACTGAAAATTTGGTAGAATTTTTCCTGTAGAATAGACACCCCCTTTAAAAATAAGGAGTCATTCTTACAATGAAAATATACTTCAATATCTACCAATACTCCCAACTCAATTTAGGCCTCCAAACTACATGTCCTTGCCCAATTAAGTCCATATTATTTACATCACAAAATGTATAATAAATTGAATTCATAATTTACTTATACCAATTTCTAACCAGAGCACCCTCATTTATACTCAATACGTCTAAATAATCTCAATTCTAATCAACAATGATTCAATGTAATCAATTTCATGCATTTCTATAAGAACAAAACCCTTTCCAAATTTTTTATCTCACAAATTATGAAGAATTTCAATACATTGCTTTTGCAAAAATTGGTCCACATAATATTTGATAATTTTTAAAATTATTTTCAATCATTTCTGGATTGGTTAGAAAATGGTCACCGTCATTGGAGTGTAGGATACACGCGTTGCTGTCGGAGAGGCAGTGATCTTCACCACCCACCCATAAATGATTAGCTTACTTCTAGGAATCCAATGGCACTGATATTGTGTCGAAAATCCTTCTAGTTTGTGAGAATACCTCATTTCCGTTCACTTATAAAATGGGTAGATTAGTGTTAGGCTCCTATCCTTTCCTATGTTTTTAGGGTCGTGAGACACAATGGTGATGTTAGTTTTGCCCAGAAATGACTAGAACTAGACGATCAGTGACTTACCTAAATGAATCAAAATTTTCAGTCGTGATTCCTTCAAATTTGGGTTGTTTTTTATGAAATAAGTTTATGGGATTGGTAGAGCGTCTCGAGAGCTTTTTGTAAAGTCTTAGATCACCAAAAATGGTGGTTGGACGGTAAAGGTATGAGTGACAAAAGTTAGAAGTGAATAGTAACCTATAAGGAAAAGAGTTTAAGGAAGAAATAAACTTAAGTTTTCTTAAGCTCAACTTATAGTTTTATAGGTTTTTTTTTATTGATCCACTATGAGTAATTTGACAAAAATTTGAATCATTACAATATCTCTTTGACAGCTTATTAGTCTCGCTCTATCCACGATTATACTTTAATACTTAGTTTTTGACATTATTATATTTCTAAAACTAGAATTCTTAATTCCTTTAGTTTATGTTTTAAATTGTTTTAGTTTCACTTACATCACCTTAGTACTATGCTTTACTAATCTTGACATGTCCTTTCCATACACTTTCTATAATAAAGATCACTCCTAAAATGATGCATCCTTGAAAGTTGCCTAAACTTTTTACCAAACACACTAAACTGATAGAAGTTTAATTTCTCATGTTTTTCACCCTTAAATAAGCTCCCCTTATGAATTTTCATCATCCCTCGCTCACTGAGATGAGCTAACTACATATGTTATAATGCAATACTATTTTCTATTGACTCCAATACTATAGCTTCACCACCTGCATTTAAAGTCCCTTTCAGTCTGTAAATGTTGCACACCAATTTTGATCCTGTCATTATAATCATCATATCCTTTGTTCCCTTAATATTGTCTCTTTCGATTTTATATCCAAAACTCTTTGTATGTAAAATATTCAAAGAGATAAAGTTCTCAAATATGGTACATATTAAGAAATGCTTAACGTCACAACCATGCTATCAAACATCTTAATCTTGACATATTCTATTCTTATTTATTTTACAAGTTTTATCATCCCTCAAATGAATAGCTCAAAATTTTCAGATGCATATAATACAAACCAATCTTTATTTGATGTCATGTAAAGTAATTATAATACATTCAAATTTATGAGTCATGTAATTGACCCTTTGAATACAAAGCATATTTTAATTATTGTAATATGAGTCTCTGCTCTATACTAAATTAGCCGATCTTAATAAATCATTAATTTTTTTTGTCCCTTTGCTCCTTCTTGATTAAATAGTCCTTTCTGATATGTCTAGTTAGTTCACATATATAGCATCAGACTACCTTTTCACCTTTGGGTTTAAATATGGAACCATATTTATATGAGCCATCTTTCTCTTACTTTCTTCTATAATCTTAATTTTCTTTCATGCATAGCTCTTTAACTTGAGAGCTTTCATCAGTATTGAATCTCTAATGATTATGAGCCAATAGCACAATGATGATGTCCAATTGCGAGTATAGTCACAGTATGTTTATAAAAAATGTAAAGAATAAAGCATAATCAACGATTTTTCCTCATCCATAATAGTCACATCAAATATGATCAGATCACTAACTATTTGATTAAATGCATTAATATGTGTTTCAAATTTGTTCCCTCCTACATCTTCAGATTATATAGTTTCTACATCATATATAACTTATTTGTGAGATATTATAACATATGTCAACTCTATAAGTTCTTCCATATCTCTATAAGGAATGCAATATTCTTGACATAGTATATAGCCTTATTTTCTAGTCGTAATTGAATGGTTTCAGTTGCTCAAGTTTGTAACTCCTCAGTATTAAGCGCATCCATATTTTTCTACTTATTTCCTTTAACAAGCATTGTTGCACAAACAAATCCTATTACTTTAGTTTAAAGTGCTCCATTTTATTGAACTTCCCTATTGCAAACTTTACAACCCAAGTCATTATTACTTCAATAATGCTCTAATGCCACTTGTTAAGAGATAAAGTGTATGCAATAAGATTAAATTTTATATCAAAATAAGCAACAAACAAGAACTAATAAGAATATAAGAACAATTTCAACGAAATTTAATCGATTGGGTGTGCCTATGTCCTCATAAGCCTATAGTACTTGTTTTACTATTGATTAATCAATACTATTCTAATAAGGAATACATACTTTCTATTCATAAATTAGGTTTACACAATTATAATTAATTATAAATTTTAACTAGTAAAGTTCAACATAACTTACCCCTTTACTAAAGCTAACGCAACTCAAATGATTATAAGTTTATAACAAATCTTAGAATCTTTCTAGAAATTGTAATCCACCAAAAATATACTTTTAAATAAGGTTGATTATGTAGACATAACCTAAGAAACGACTATGTCTCAACCTATAGATCTCACTTTTTCTCCTTGCGCTTGGGGACTCTGACACATTTATGTCCTAGACAATATCTCCTAAAGAAATTTATCATTCAGAACAATACCCTTTTGTCTTCAACCTCTGGATATTACTACTTTTTCATACACTTGGACACAGTTTCTGACACAATTGTGTTCCATCTCTCCTACAAAATATTTTGCCACATCAACATGACCTTATTTTAAACTCATGTCCTTATTTTGATTTGCACAAAAGAGATATCTACTTGAACACAGTTCGTGATACTACTATGTCGTAGGCCGTGTCTCCTACAGAAAAATCTCAGCTACGTTGACAGGCTTGTGTCTTTAGTCTGTGTATTCACCTCTGATTTCGGAAAGGACACGCCTTAAGCTACTTCCATGTTCTACATCGTGTTCAGTCAAAGACTTTTAACAAGCATTCATGTTCTTCTCAAAACATATCAAAATTGCACCTATGAGTCGTACACAACATAAACCAATAACATGAAGTCTCTAATAGCATTTGAGCAAGAAAAATCTCTCTTTCATGGGAAATGACAATCTATAAACTATTCATGTACCAATTTCTCTTGCTGTTAGCTTAAAACATCTTGGTTTTGAAAATTTAGGCACCAACACAGTTGAAGATATTCTAAAACAGACATGAGGATAGTAACCAATGATATATAAGTCCCTATTAGCTGCTGCTTATCATAGGAAGAGACGAAGTATGTTAGTAAACAAGTTGAATGTAATAACTAATCTTTTATGTCAAAAATCATAAATGTTCTCGAGAATTAAGTCAAAGGAAGCGTTTATATTTGACTAGAGACATAAAATTTCCACTTTGCAGTCATCTCCACGTTCCTACAGTAGTATGAAAAGAATCTGAATTTACGTTCAACCGGAAGTTCTTTTCTGCTTATAATCCACTACAGACCAGGCCAATGACTTTGGAAGGTAAGACAAACAACTTTGTCAAATGTAGTCCAACGGCACGTAACAATGGTGGTCCGGCTTATGTCCTGAAGCAGTCATCATGCCAACCAAAACCTTATAAGTCAATTTAGGACAACTAATTGAAGAATTTGAGAACCTTTCTTTTGGTCCATGCATGTCCTGGCTACAGGATGGTGCTCTTCTCATACCAATCAACGGAAACATTTACTAATCCACTGCAAAATGTAAAGCTAAGAATGGTGAAGTCAATGGAAACGACTCAACCTCAACAACATTTTTGTAAAACTTGAATCATAATCTGTGGATGGAAGAGATATTTTCTCGCAAGATCAAATTTGAAAACAAGTCTACAGAAACATTTTTCATTCTTTTGAATGTTGTATATACAAATGCGTTCCAAATTTCTAAATACTCTTACGAAACTCGTACTACATAAAACTCGGAAATTCCTAAAAAGTAGATCACTTTTCGGTAAGATTCTTCTCAAACACTTTTCCCGAGATGGCTGCTGCGAGTGCTGCAGTAAATTTGGGATCTTTTGTTAAGGAAGAGGCCATCTGCTCCACTAAAAATTGTCGAACTTCTGGTGCATCCATTCTTGGCGCTGAACTTTTGGCATCAGTGCTGGACTTGGATTTTGTCAGGTCAAGAGTGACTGTTGGTCCAGAAGAGGGAAAGGAAGTGGCGCATGGTACTGAGCCAAGGGCCTGACTACGGTTTGAGCCTGATGTTGCCTCCATTTGTGTGGGATGCGAATGGTTGTGCTCTCCTTCATAAGTTGCTACCAAGACAGATTGATCTTCTACACTTCTTTGAACCTATAGGTCAAAAGATAATCTGATAAGATCAATTGTGAATGGATTCTAGGATCAAAGAAGGATACAATTTGTTGGTTTCATCTTTAGAAGATAAAAACAAGTACCCATCGGCATACTTTCTCTAACAGTTGTTAAACATTTCCTAATCAAGGACATTCAGTGACATTTCAGAAAGTTTCATATTGGATTTCTCGCACTTTTTGTACCCAAAAAGTTGAACTTCATGTAGTAGGAGGAAAACTTAAAGTTGGGCTTACCTTTTTTTTGACAGGGCAGCTTGGAGCAAAAGAGCACTTGAAGTAAGCTCTTGGACAAGGATTATCTCTAGTGACCTTTTGGCCATATTTTCTCCATTGATATCCATCCTTCACAACCTGCAATAATCAGTACGCAACCCTTATCAGGACATGAGACCAAAATTTAGAGTATGTCACACTTGATAAATATTAATGAACCATAAACTCACCAGGCTTGTGTCTGCCGCTTCTGTTCTGACATATAATCTTGAAATTTTTGCTTTGACAACTTCTTTTGGTCTCTTGCAAGATTCTTCATCAGTTGAGCTACTCTCTGCAGAATTTCCATTCATAGTAATATTATTATCATTGTTGTTGCTGCTCTCGGACTTCCTTTTCTTTGAAGGAGCAACCTCAATTTCCTGATTCTTACTAACATAATCCATAAATTGACTTTTCAAAGCATTGTAGTTCTCACACATCACCGTCAACATCTCAGTAAGCTTCTTGTTTTCTGCGCTAATCCGATTCAATTCTTCCAATAAAGCACCAGTCTGGAAGTCCAAGTGCAGAATATTAGGTCCAATACAAAACAAATTTGAAAACGTATAGTAATGAAATTTCAACTATTCTCCAAAGATGGAAACTTGCAAAGCTGTTAATTGAAGGCATTACTAAAACGGAGGACCTTAAAAACTGCAAACTTGTAGAAGTATAAAAAAGGTTTTCATTTTGTGGATGAAACTAAAACTTCAATCATGAAAATTGAAATCTTTAATCACATAAAAAGTACACATGTAGAAGCAATTTATAGCCAAAAATCATATCATCGCGTGATAAGAATGATTCTTTTCAATGAAACCAATACAATCTGGCGAAGAAAATCACAACAGAAGACGGTCGCATAACCCATATCATGCATAAACTTGTTGCAGAAACTAAAAGGCTACTGCAAGCTAAATAAATATCGATCCCAGAAAGGATTCTTCATACACTGACCTCTTCTTTGACGGAAACGTTGTTCTTCCTCGGCCGCTCCACGAAACTAGCCTCCTCTTCCTTAGGCAATCGAAACTTTTCAAGTAATACCTCGTGGCCTCGAAGAGGCTTAGAGTTAAGATCCAAAGAAGTATCAACCCACGACGAATAATCCATAGCCACACAGAAATGAACGAGCTAGCCTTTTTTGCTTCAAGACTTGCTCAAATTTGACCAACTACTGTGTACAATACTCAGTACTCCTCCAGATAGATTTGGCAGAGAGGATACAACTGGGCAGTGTTGAAAGTTGAAACGAATGAATGAAAGCAAATGAAATATATAGGATCCAAGCTCCACTCGTTTTGAAGGAACTTGGTGGAAAGTCACGCAGAGGGATAAGGTTTATATAATAATATATAGATATTTCCCACGTGAGAAGTGAGAAGCTGGCATGAGCTTTTTCGAACATTGTCTACGGAGATAACGATATGCCCCTATAATATAATTATATTATACACTCCAACACTGGTCATCAACGGTATTGTACGTATTTAATACAATATGTAGATAAGAAAAGTAGAATACAGAAGAAAAAATAAAGTGGAGGAGAGGAGGTGAGGTCGACCGGAGCCGGTGGGTTTGAAATGCCTGGTTTGTACAACAGTTGTCAATCGTCAAAGTCAAGCCCACCAAAAAAGCATTAAGCAAATGCTTGAATGTCTTGTCCCGTTGTCCGTGTCTTTGCTTCCATTTTTTGTTTTTATTACAATTGTTTGCACAGTCCAGTTCATGGCATGTAGAAGTCCATTGTTGACCCAAAGCTATCCTCTTTTCAGGTTCTTTTCACCGCCTGGCTAAGTAATTTAATCTCCGTGTACCCCTAAAAGAATTAATTTACCAATAGTAATCGCCAAAAAAGTTATAAACTTTATCTTGAATTTTTCAAATTTTCAATTATAATAAAAATAAATATAATTTAAAAATGCAAATAGAAGAATGTGTACATTATAATCGTCCTTAGACCTCTACAATACAAGGACTTTGTGTAATCCGCACCTTGACTTAAATATAATTTAAAGAATAGTTTGAACAATTTCTCATTATATAAATATGTTATAAACTTTATAACATTTTTGTATTAACAAGTATAGATTTAATCTAGCTAGGTTAAGCGATTATTATTTATTATTTAAAAAACAACTTTTCTAAATTATGTGTTAGAGTGTCCCATATTGTCTAGACATGAAAATGTTAAAGGGTTTATAAGTGGTAAGAGTCAATCATCCAAACAACTAGTTCTAGTTATTTGGACAATGGTTGACTCAAGCCCAATTCTTATTAGTGGACTCTACACTCTACCCATATTAAAAATTTAACATTATGTAATCTTAATATATAGTAACAGAAAATTTCCACATTAATATATATTAACAGATCAAGAGACATATGAAAGTTAACTGATTCGCATATAATTGAAAATTGAAGAGATGACATGCAAAAAGCTATCATATTTTATGACCATAGGCATTCAAACTAAGATAACCTTCGCATTTAATAGTAACAACTCATACTTTAATTATTTATTGAATTAATTAATCTCCAAGTTCAAATCACACCAAACCTTTAAGATTTTTTAGAATTTATTGAATTTTAAAAGTTTTAAGCCTTTAAACCATTACTTAGGTTTAGAATCAATTTTAAATAATAATTTATTTAAAATAATCAATTTATAAATTATTACATATTTTGGATGAATGGATTCACTATTTTATAGCATATAAAACATCAAGTCAAGTGGAATAATCTAAATACTTAAATACCAAAATTGTAAAAGACCTGCTTGATCATTGGGGTTCTAGTTAATGGGACGCATATTTATTTATCTACAATTGACTATCCGAAATTTGCTACTAGTAATTAATTAGTCAACAAGCTTTATCAATCCATATTAAGAAAACTTCTGAGGACACAGAACTAACCGATGACTTTCTAACAATTGAATGCTAATTTAAGAGTGCCGGGACTATTTAAAATAGAGGATAATTCAACTCAAATCTCATAATGGAAACACATTACCAAGACTAACTCAACGATGTGGAGGCACGAAGGCTCTTTCTTTACTTAATTAGAATAGAAACCGTGCGTAGGTGAGACACAACACAGCACAACAAAAGGGTGCATAGTCCAACGTTGTTATTGCTCTTATCCTTAAATAATGGCTTGACTTTCCGTACATGAGTTTGGTTAAATTAAAAGGCCCTGAACTCAGAAAACTAAAGTATGCGTTTTTCACACACAAAGGTACTATATGGTTTTAGGAAGGGGCTATTTTTGTGATCTCAGAGGAAAGTTCAACACCTACTTCAAGAAAATTGGGAGAGCTAAACTTCTAGCCCTTAAAACTTGATAAAATTGTCAAACTTGGTCGGCTAATCACATTAAATGCTTCCTGCCCTTTTCCTTCAAGTCCTTTGTATCACACAACAAGTAGCTTTCGTTGTATTGTATATTTTAAGCGACATACTGATATCCTAAGCACCCTTCGTCGAATAGGTGAATCGACACGATGTCAGAGAAGAAAAACAGAACGCCGTATTATAGACGGCTGGAGGCAAAGGTGAATTTCAGACGTAGACTTTTAGGGTTTAGGAAAAAGGTAATTTTTCTTATTGATGTGTGACAAGTCGAGTTACATCAATATTTATAGAAAAAGAATTACCTATCCTGTTGGTTCAAATAAAAGCGTCAAGGGAAAAAACCGAAAAGAAAACCCTTGAAGGAGTGTTATAATTTCACTCAACGTAAAAATAAAATTAAAACAAATGAATAATTAAAAACAACTCAAATATAATCCTTGAGCCTAGTCGGCCGTGAGGTAGCTCGACATGATCTTCTCGAAGCAGCGACCTCAACCTCATGTAGCGTATCATTTACCCCGCCATCAGAAATGTCCTTGTCCTCAAGGGCTAAACTAGGATAAACACGTTTCATATGATCAACAGGTTCCCACGTCGCGTCATCTAAACCACCATCCGACCACACTACTAACCATTGTTCTTGAACAACGCCATCAACCAAAACTGACCGAGAACGCACAGCTCGGACTGGAAAAGATAAAGGGGCACCATCTCGGAATTCTGCAGGAAAGGACGACAGTGGGGGTGCATTACTCGTTGTAATATATGGTCTCAGTAAAGACACATGAAATACATCATGGATCTTAGACCCTGCGGGCAACTTCAACTGGTAGGCAACTTTGCCAACTCGAGAGAGAATTTCAAACGATCCATAGAAGCGCCTTGCCAACTTTGCGGACTGAGGTTTTGAGACCGAAAATTGACGATGGGGCTGCAATTTGAGTAAAACCCAATCCCCTACATTGAAGGCAAGATCACGCCGATGCTTGTTGGCCTGGGACATCATCCTCTGTTGCATTTTAAGTAAATTATGCTGCAACATCTTGAGCAATGCAGTCCGTTCTACAAGCATATCATCCACACTTTGCACCTTGCTTGTCCCAGCCGTGTAAGGAATTAATGATGGAGGGTCTCTACCATATAACGCTTTGAACGGTGTCATTTTAATGCCTTCGTGATACGTCGAATTCAAAGCTAACTCCGCCCAAGGTAAAAATAGTGACCACTGATTCGGGCGAGCATGGCAAAAAGCTCGCAAATATTGTTCTAGACCCCTGTTACGAACTTCTGTTTGGCCATCGGTCTGGGGATGATAGGCAGTGCTTCTTTTTAGCGTAGTGCCACTCAGCAGAAATAATTCATTCCAAAAATTGCTCAAAAAGATAGTATCACGATCGGATACGATAGATGTAGGGAAGCCATGATGCTTAACGACAACCTCCAGGAACAAAGATGCCACTTTGGGCGCATCAAACGATGGCGGCAATGCTCCAAAATGAGTGTACTTAGTAAGCCTGTCAACCACCATCATAATAGAAGTGAAGCCACGCGACACAGGTAGCCCAACAATGAAATCCATAGAAATGTCGTCCCAGACTCTAGTGGGAATGGGCAGGGGCTGTAATAACCCACTAGATTTTTGCGTCACATATTTTGTAGATTGACAAGTCAAGCAAGCGTCGACGAATAATTTGACATCCTTCTGCATACCTGACCAATAAAAAATCTCGGCCACCCTCCTGAAAGTCCTATCCACCACGGGATGTCCCGCACTCGGCAAAGAGTGAAATTCATTCAAAATATCAGTCTTCAAAGAAGATGAAGATCCCAAATAAATATGATGATGATAATATACCATACCTGTATGGATAGAATAAGGTGTTGGAAGTGTCCCATTAGCTGCTGCATTATGAAATGCAATCAGATTAGGTAAAGTCCCATTTTCAGCTCGAATGCGGTCTAAGATATATGGCAAGGGCTTAGCAAACTGCTAAAATAGAGTCGCCGAATCATCAGGAGCTTCACGACGTGATAATGCGTCGGCAACACGATTAGAAATACTCGTTTTGTATTTAATGCGGAATTTTAAACCCATGAGTTTCCAAACATAAAATTGTTGATTCGGCATTTGCACCACCTGAAATAAGAGCTCCTTAAGGCTCTTTTGATCAGTCCTGATGATGAATTCACGTCCCAACAAGTATTGACGCCACTTGTGAATGGCTTCTACTATGGCGTATAATTCCTTATGATATGTAGAAGCAACTTTTCGACGGAGACCCAATTTTTTGCTAAAAAATGCAATGGGATGACCCTGTTGCATTAAGACTGCACCAACCCCATCCTCCGAAGCGTCGGTTTCCAGCACAAAGACATCATCAAAATTAGGAAGGTGTAAAATTGGTGGCGACGTCATGATGTCCTTTAGACGTTTGAATGCCAATTCTGCTTGATCTGACCAATGGAAGCCATCTTTCTTCAATAAGTCTGTCAATGGAGCAGCCAACATAGCATAATTACGAATGAAACGCCTGTAATAGCCGGTCAAGCCCAAGAAACCCCGTAATTGTTTAATGTTCTTAGGAGAAGGCCAACTAGCCATAGCTTCAAGCTTACTGGAATCTGCTCGTAATTCACCATTGGAAACCACATGTCCTAGGTAGTCCACTGTATCACGACAAAAAGTACATTTCCCCAATTTGACAAAGAAATTATTGTGGGCCAAAATACCCAAGACAGTATTCAAATGGGACGCATGTTGAGCCAAAGATGAACTATAGATTAATATATCATCAAAAAAGACAATTACGAACCGCCTCAAATAAGATGCAAAAATATGGTTCATGGCAGCCTGGAATGTGGAAGGTGCGTTGGTGAGACCAAATGGCATAACCAAAAATTCAAAATGGCCGTCATGTGTCCGAAAAGCCGTTTTGAAGATATCAGACTCATGCATCCGGATCTGGTGATATCCTGAACGGAGATCAAGCTTAGTGAAGAACCTGGCATGTCCCAATTCATCAAACAATTCGTCTGCCGTTGGAATCGGAAATTTATCAGCAATGGTAGCCGTATTTAATGCCCGATAATCGATGCAAAAGCGAAATGACCCATCTTTCTTCTTCACTAATAATACTGGGGAAGAAAAAGGGCTACGACTATGTTGAATAATCCCTTGGGCTAACATTTCCTGGACTTGCTTCTCTATCTCAGATTTCTGAAAATACGGATAACGATAGGGTCTAACATTTACCGGTTTACTTACCCAGATGAAGATGTATTTTGTGATCCCACGGTCGAGGTGGTGGTAGACCAACCGGTAGCTGAAAAACTTGGACGTGACCTTCCAACACTGTCCGAATACTATCTGGGATATCAGTGGGAAATTCCACTGTCGATTTCTTGTCCAAGTTGTCGTCACCTGACAATAAACTAATTTCATAACCTGCTGCCACAGTACAAGAGTCATATAAGGCTTGCATGGCATTATATGATATTTGACGTACATTCTGACCATCACCACGTATCATGATCACAGTATTGCCATGCATAAATTCCATCGTGAGCGCCACATAATCGTGTGAAACCTTACCCAAACCCTGAAGCCACTGTACGCCGAGGACAACCTCCGGACCATGAATTCCAAGAACAAATAAATCGACAACAAAGTTATGGTCTTGAAGAACCAACGTAGTTTGATCACACTTATGGGTACAAGGTAACGACTCCCCATTACCAACATACACACGGAAAGGAGTAGTTGGTGTCACCGGCAATCGAAGTTTTTCAACAATAGCCGGATGAATGAAATTATGCGTGCTCCCACCGTCAATTAAGACTTGGACGGCAACACCCGAAATCAGACCTGTCACCTTAAGCGCCCGAGGGTTCGGTGATCCAGCAAGAGTGTTAATACTTGAGACATCCCCTGACATAACCACTGTATCATCCATAAGAGGCTCAGTGAATTGTTCATCGTCCCAATCGTCGGTCCCCAGTAAGGCGAGAAATCGATGTTTGCAACGGTGGCCCGGCACATATTTTTCGTCGCAATTCCAACAAAGACCCTTGGAAGTGCGTTCCTCTCGTTCCGCCAGTGATAACTTTCGAATGGGCAAAGTAGAAATCCCAGATGGTGTGGCCTGACGAGCTGCAGTCTGAGTGACATTAACAGAAGGATTTCTCAGCTGGGGAGTTCCCATATTGGTACCCACCGATCTGGTAGTAGTGGTCTGCCATGGACGGTGACCTCCAGCTGCCAAAGACGACATGGTGTCAGTGTAATTGGCTGCCAATTCACGAGCAAGCGCAAAAGTCTGGCCCAACGTCAATGGATTTCGTAAATTAACTTCACGCCGTATAGGAGGCTTCAACCCCGCCTTGAAGATGGAAATAAGTGTGGTCTCAGAAACCCCAGAAATCTTGTTCAACAGCCTCTCAAATTCTGCCTGATATTCCATAACCGTCGTTCGTTGTTGAAGCTTCGAAAGTAGGCCCATGTAATCCTCATAATGCGCAGGATCAAATCGTTGCTTGACAGCCTCCAAAAAAGCAGACCAGGAAGTGACGCAATTGTTATTATGTTGGTAAAGGAACCAGTCCGATGCCAGACTTTCGAAAAGCAACCGCACGAGGCAAAGTCTGTCTTCCTCAGGAGTCCAAAAATAGTCGAAATAGGATTGCACCTTGTAAACCCATCCCGATGGATCTGTGCCATTGAATTTAGGCGCATCAATTCGAATATTTGGTGCACGCCCAGCAGGAGTTGTATCTGTATCAACATTATCGTCAACCGTCTCACTTTGAGGGTTTCGTCGTGGACCAAAAGGGTGATTCCCCAGCACCCCTTTATTCTGCGGGTTCAAGAACGCTTTAGCCTCCAAGATGGAATATACCTGATCGACTCGTTGTGACAGAACAAGGTGTTCTTGTCGATTGGTACGGATTTCAAGCGTGAGGTTTTGGATGGCTAACAAAACGTCATCCTGGGATTTAGAACTTGGCGAACCTTCATGAAATTCTCCTGTCATGATGATAATCGATGAGTCCAATGAAGATGAAAGCACCAATTGATACCCTAAGCACCCTTCGTCGAATAGGTGAATCGACACGATGTCAGAGAAGAAGAATAGAACGCCGTATTGTAGACGGCTGGGGGCAAAGGTGAATTTCAGACGTAGACTTTTAGGGTTTAGGAAAGAGGTAATTTTTCTTATTGATGTGTGACA
>JAOSBK010000005.1:6791440-6802968 GCA_027568895.1 Erythroxylum shatona | reverse complement strand
CACTCAACGTAAAAATAAAATTAAAACAAATGAATAATTAAAAACAACTCAAATATAATCCTTGAACCTAGTCGGCCGTGAGGTAGCTCGACATGATCTTCTCGGAGCAGCGACCTCAACCTCATGTAACGTATCACATACCTTCCCAATCAAAGGAAAGTGGATGCACTTAATGGATATCCGGTTTATAACAATACTTTTTTTTTTGACATTAGTTTATAACAATACTTATTTTCATTAAATGTTTATCTACAGCAGCAGTAATCCATGAAATAAGTTGCTACGTTTTTTTGCTTTCAACCAAAACTAGTAATTGCTATTTTTTGGATATTAAATAAAATTTTTGTTTATACATATTTAAGCATTATGAGTTAGCAACTAAAAATAAAATTATGAATTTAATTTAATTAGTAAATAATAAATTTCGATTCATGTATTTTACGTTTAAATAAATGAAAGTCTTTGAATAATTTGAACATTCAAACACAAAGATCTTTAACACAAGAGCCACTCATAAATATGAGATTGAAATTCTCGGTGATAAAGTTTGTTTTTTTTTGTCTTTGATATGAATTTAATAAGTTAGAAAGTAATTTTATCTTTATTTTAAAATTTAGAAGACAATTTGGAAAAGAAAAGGAAAAATGAACCTTCCTCTTCAAAATTCAGTATGTCTTCAAATTTAAGTGTTCTTCATTTATCAATTTATCATCTTGTTTGAAGCTTTATTACATAATCACGTAAATCACTTCATTTCTATCCACACAACTTTTCTACTATTTATTTATGCCTTGGCATAGGTAGTACAATATGATACTATCTTAGCTCCTCTCAGTGCCGAGAAGTAATTGAAGAGGGGATAAACGGATAAGATACCGAGAAGCTGGAGCTTCTGATTTTTGTATTGAAGAACTTAACCATCAAAGAAGAAGATGAACATAGGCATATTAGTTAGAAGCAAGACCATAAGGAAAAAGAAATAATCAACGACGAAGAAGATAGAGATATGAAGAAAAATATGTTCTGAATTTGGGATAGATGGTCTTCGACGGTGGTGAATTGTGGTCCGCCAGAACAATGAAGTCATCTCCTCATTCAACTTCTCCACCTTTTTCATTTTATTTTGTTTTTATTGAAGAAATCCTATTCCTCCTCAAAAAAGGAGTCAAGCAAAAACGTTTGAGGTTGGTGGGTCAGTACATTGCATCTGACGGCCTACTAGAATAATATTTGGTCTACCAGGTTCTCATTCATGTATATTGGGTTTCTAGTTAGCTTTTCAATTTCCCACAAAAGAATACACGTCCATTCACTGGGACGTTTAACCTGCAGTTTAAAGGAAAAGTAAACATGAATTCCAAGTCTGTGGTCTTACTTCCAAACCACATGTTTGAGACTCATTTTAGGGTTGCTCTCTAATTCAACAACTGGACCTTTCCATGACTTCAATTCTGGCTGACATTGGAGGGTCCCCACATTCTTTTTCGTATTTACTTTTATCCGTGCATGGCTGTTCTATATAGAATATTTGTTAAAACAATAAAAGAAACATAATTATTGCAGACTGGGATAATCTTTGTGGTGGCTATGAATTTCCTTGTTTATCCTTTTTGCTATACCTTAAACAAAAAAAGAAACAATAAACTATACCTTAAACCGAGTTCCTTCCCGATCAAGAGGAGACTACCCTTCCGAAACTTGTCAATGACTACTCTTTTGCTACTTCGATCTTTGTTTGGCCAGGAATGCCTGAGCGAGCTTAGGTCTGAACATAGGAGTAGCAGTAAATGGTTATGCGGTAGTTTGAAAAATCGAAAGCGTATTGGAATAGACGGATATAGATTAGTTAAAATTAGAAAGTTCGTTGGAGATTGGACCACTTTGTAGATTCAACGTGGGTCCTAATTAATCAAGTTGCATGTTAATTAATAGTCAAATGAAGGGAGGATGCCACAGTGTATACAACTTGAAAGATTTGGAATACGCTCATGACGTGACAATGAAACAACAAATTTGACACGTTCCTCCTCAAGTTGCACGCCCACCCTACTTCTAGTAGCTCTTACGTTGCCAAGACCATGCCACTCGTCAATGGGCTGCTCTTTCTTTATTAATTTCTTTTTTCTCTTAAGTACACATGAAAAATGAAATGGTAATTGATTTTACTTAAAAGGAAGAAAGGTAGGAACTATTCTGTTCTTACGAAAGCTATTCTGTTCTAACAAATAAATGCTTAATATTACTTTCTCTTATTTAAAATAAATATTATTTTAAAGAAATGAACATTTATTAAGAAAGTTAGTGAAATATTTGATATATCGTTATTAATTGCATGTTGAATTGCCTTGAAAATATAATCTGTATAATTAGGATGTGAGAGAAATTAAAAGGTAATTTTGGAAATAAAATTATAAACATATATAAAAAATCGTGAACGACACTTATTTTGAATAATTAAAATCTCTCTAAAACGATACTTATTTTAAATTAGAGGGAATATTTGGTATTGATACTCTACACGAGGCAACATACACCTAAGAAATCGACTGTCCATGCATTAACTTTTTAAGATGCATTAACCCTTTGTAAGCCATTTATTAGTGCCTTTGCTATATGATGAGACGTTAAAGTGACCAAACTAAAGTTTGCAACTCGAAGAAAGATGGCACGTTTAATTGCAACTTCAAGTAATGGGATTTACTTTTTAGAAAAGGTTCTTTCTTAAATTGGAAATTTTATATTAAATAAATTTATACTCGTAATAATTAATAAATTACATGTTTAAATAGATTTTTAATAAATTAATGACTCAAATTTAATAAATAATATAACTTCATTTGTAGTTAATCATTTTTTAAGTTCTAGATGAATTACAGTTTTCTATTATTGTTCAAAAGGTTGTTAGGGGTTTACACTTCACTAATTCTCTACGAGTCATTCGGACATTAAAGGTTGGTTGACTTACTGCCCTCGAGATCTGTCGTTGCTTGCCACAAATTAGCTCACGAGTAACTGTTGATCAAGGTTAACACATTAATCACATGTGCGACTGTCGGTAGTGACAGCATTGACGTAAACCATGACATGGATTTCTTTGTTACGTTCTTTTTTTCCTCGTATAAGTTGCTTCAATTTATTATATTGTTGTAAAACTTTATCCTTTTACTTATAATAAAATTTTTTATTTTTAATAATTTAATTACAATATAATTTTAATTTCAATCAACCTTAATTTGAATTATAATTAATTTTAATTAAATATCAACTGAGTTTAAATAAGATTTATTAATATCTCATATTGAATCTTATTTATTAAATGTCTCATATTCAATGCTCAAATTTTAAAGTAAAGTGTAATATGATTAAATTATCTTTTATCTCTTCAATCATTCTTTATTTGTGATATATTAGCTGCTTAAATATGTTAACAATAAATATAAAATATTATTATAAACTGTGTTTCAGGTTAGATAAGTTAAAATTTTTAATTTATTTTAATTATCTAATTAAAAATTTTATATTCATGTATTAAGATTAGCTTATAATAATGCATCATGATCATTCCATACTAAGATTGCTAAATTTTTTTGACTAACATTTTTGTACATAATTTTTTTGTAATTTAATAATTTCATAATACAATGTTTCAATTAGAGATAAAGTATTAAATTGATATCTACTTTATTTGAGTCCAATCATATTAGTTATACTCTTATAGTTATTACTTCTATTAATAATATTTAAAAATTATTTTACTTTAGCTAACAAGTTTTCGAATCAATACTAATTGAGAATAATGAAACTTTCTTCTAATCACTTTAATGTTATAAATGTTATATCAATTACTCAACTACTTTTATATAATTCATAATATATCCAATGACTTTCACTTAATCTATCATTGATTAGGATATGTCATAAATAGGATCAAAATGTAACAATCAATATATGAAATGCACTAGTGATCTCATAGTGTAAATTTATATAGAAATATAAGTAATGTTTCAGGTAAAATTCTTATATTGAGTCAGTTTAATGATTTTATTCTTTAACAAACACCGACGTGTTTATTAACTATTTTCATACTTTTAATTTATGATATTGACTGCTTCTTTCGTAAGAAAAACATATAACATGTGATATTCTTTTTACAGTTTGTTAATATTCAGTGTTGATAGAACAATAATTATGAACAATTTAAATGTAATATATAAAAACAATACAAGTCTTATAATTATAATCTCATCATAATTTCGTTTGATATGAACTTTATCTTATACATAGGTTTATTAAACGAATATATATAATTAAGATAATGAATCACTTTAAATAAATTGATTGACTATAAGGTATAGATATTATAGTATATATTGAAGAAATTATACATATATGTAATAATTAATCTCTACTCATTAATGCCGAACTCAAATCGCCTAATATTAGCAATCCAACATGTCTTTATTATCCAATAGTTACATTTAAATAATTTTTGGGTGAATATTGAAGTTATTTCTTGTTTTATCCAAGTTATCTTTTTTTAAAAAAATTTTTAATCGAAGTCAATGTCTCCACTCCAAGCATGAACCATCAAACTTCCAATTACACGATTGGTCCACCCAAAAGGAGCCTTGCACCTAACATCTGTGGTTCTTAAAAGACGCTTAATTGGATCCTTAGATGAGGGGGATAAATTGGGGCTTGATTACAAAACCTTAGTGATAATGAACCACGAAAATCTTATAGCTATATGTGTAAGAATAAAAAATATACAGTGTTGAACCTTTGGCAGTCACGCTAGTGCCTGACGTATATAGTTGACGCCAACTCCGTCGAGTCGTCGACCATCTAGCTGCCTGCTTCACTGGCGAGGTTACAGATGATGCCATCCATGATATCAGCACCAAATAAAATATTTGGAAACATTGAAACGTTTTCAATTTGGTGTTCAGTAGATACACAAATGTCAATTCCCTTTCGATTAAAAGATTTTGATTTTGTCGTACTGCCTGTTATTATATATAGAACTAGAAAAAAAAGCTGTCCGGCTTATCTGCTGTTGCCATCTGTTTACTAATAATGATTATTAATTAGGTGACATATGCCTATGCATACTTGAATTTCTTGTTTAATGGGTAATTCTTGTCCTGCTTAAATATAAATTATAAAATCTTTCTTGGTCTAAATTGTGTCGGTCCTGAGTAGCATTATTGGGTCAAAGTCTTTTATAACATTACAAATTGGTGAGATGTCTTGCACTGGTGGGTGTATTGTTTAAGTTAAAGAGCCGGAATTGAAACAGTGGATGAAGTTCGTTGGATATGGGGCAATTGACAAAAGAGTGCTAGGGTCTACTAGTTGGGAGTTGACGGACACTGTAAAAGAAGCATTGACAACGTGAAAGACACGCAAAAATATTTTCAATTTCAAGTTCGAATAGGATAAGATAGGATAGGATCATGGACCACATGTTTATAACCATTACTATGTCGTTTTCAATGCTTTGTGCTTGTAATTTGTTGCTTATTATAAAGCCGTTGAGGCCTATACGCCTATACTCTCAGGCCCCCCACTGGAATACACTACACTGGTCGGCAATTTGGGCTGGATGAATGAAAATGAAAAGACGTCATTCTGAATCATTGCTTGCCACCTACCCTCCAATTGAACCTAAAGCTCAACTTGTTTGGACCTAAGCACTTGGGACAGTCTCAAAAATCTAAAAGAGGGAATGTCGAGTGACGGCCCATGCAAAAATCCTCTCATGGATTCAGTATAACAGTTTAGAGATTTGAGTTTTAATAATAAGTTTATAGAATTTCAGTTAAAAATCAGCCTGAAATTTTGGAGGGTCAGATTTTTGTTATATAGAAAACCGAAAAAAAAAGGGCTTGTAAATGCTTTTAGTGCATTTACTTTGGTCTTCATAACTTTCATTTAATGTAATTAAAAATTGTACATTTATTTTACAATTTGCTCAAACTAAATATAGAAAAGTCTGTCAATTTTATGAGTTTTTTTTGGACGATTGAAGGAAAATTTATTAGAAAATTTGTTTTGCACAAATGTTTTATTTTTACACAGATGTTTTATTTCTAACTTTAAAACAAAGAATAATCGATATAGATACTCCAAATTGATGAATTTCACTAAAAAATTTTATTTTTTAAATCTCTTAAAAAATCATTATAATTTGTGAAAATTTTAAAATTATTTCTTATATTATTTTTTATTAATTTTGTCTTAATTGACATTTATGAATCATGATAAAAATGTCATAACTTTAATAGTTGTTGAATAAATTAAACGAGTTTTGAGGGAGATGGAGAGTGAGCAGTAAGACCTAATGAGCTATCACAGAGTTGTGAGTTAGGCAAACTTTTTAATGTGGTTCTCAAGTCCATCAAAATGTCGAAATGAGTGGAGATTTAGTACTCTAATCCTTCTATACAAGAACAAAGGAGACATCCAATATTGTAATAACTATGGAGGCATCAGACTACACAATCATAACATAAAATTATGAGAGAAGGTGATTGAGAAGAGAATGACAAATGGTGCACTATCTTGGAGAACCAATTTGATTTCATGCTATAGGAAGGTCCATGACCCAAGCTATACACCTCCTTAGAAGATCAATGAAATATTACAGAGAAAAACAACGAGAACTACACATAATTTTCATTGACTAAGAGAATGATTATGATAGGGTACTTAGGAAAGTCACGTAGAGGTATTTAAAAGTTAAGAGAGTTCTTATAATTTATGTACAGTTTGTTAGGGATATGTATGAAAGTATTAAGATTAGAGTAAGGACAACATGAGGAAATTTATAAACATTTCTCTATCAATATCAGGCTACACCAAGGTTCCTTATTGAGCTCCTTCCTATTTACATTAGTAATGGATGAACTCATCATGAATATTCAAAGGGATTTAAATTGAGCAGAACTAAGATTAAGAACTTAGAATGTAACTTTTTAAGTTGTAGGGTGACATCAGAGGTAGAGATAAAGATTGATTCAGAAGTTATACCGTAGATTGATTGTTTGAAGTACCTTTGAGCCATCATCCAAATAGTGAAATAAATGAAGATATAATTTATTGTATCAAATCAGGGTGACTTAAATGGAAGTGTGTATCATGAGATTTATTTGAAAAAAGGACCACTCGAGCTAAAAAGTAAATTCTATCATTTAGTAATTAGATCAACCATATTCTATAGGATTTGACACATTAAACATGTGCATAATCATAAGTTAATGATGGTGGAGATGAGGATGTTTCTTTAAATATGTAACTTTACAAGAATAAATAAGGTCAAGAATGTAATGGTAAGATATAAATTAGCAGTGACTAACATTGATAATAAATTAAGGAAACAAAGCAGAGGAAGTTCGGATAAGTTAAAAAAAAATCCTAACGCCTTAATAAGAAGATGCGAGAATATTATACTTAAGGATTATAGGAGAAAAAGAGGAAGACTTAAGAAGAATTGAGAAGGAGGTAATTATGAATGATATGACTCTTTTAGAACTTATCGAGGACTTGAACCTAAATAGAAAAATTTGACGGAATAGGATACGAGTAAAGGATCTTTCATAAAGAGGTTGTTCTTTTTTTCATAGGTCTTTTGAGTCTTTTTTTTTTGATCTTTTATCTTCTCTCTTTGGATTGCTTGTCTGTTTTATTTATTTATTTGTTTTTTTGTCTATTTATTTGCCTACTTATTTTATTTTTATTTTTATCTTTATTGTATATTATTCATATTTCTTTATCTTTATCTTTTTTAATTTTGGATTTCTTTATTCTTATTTTTATACAATTATTTGTTTATATTTTTGACTTATCTTTTTTTAGAAACAATATCTTTTTATTTAAGGATAAAGTTGGATACTTCTAAACCTAATCAATCGATACTTGATTAACAATATCTGATTCCGTGCTAGTGGATCAGCGGATCTCTACATGAAACTCGTGGACATTTTCTTTTTGGTTTAGAGGAGCTTAAGTTATTTAAAATTAACTCGTGGTATCACGAAATAGAGTCCAGATCTTCTGTCTAATTTTATGGTGTCTTATTCTATCTTATGAATCTCAACCATTTATTTGTATGGGTCTGACATAGGTCTCGCATAAATAAATGACTAAGATTTATGAGACATAACAAGATACTATAAAATTAGACAGAGGATCCTGTCCCCACGAAATATGGTTCGACCTAACAAACTCAGATCTCAAGGAAGTCAATGCATCGTTTCTGTTTTTCTTTTCTTTTTTTGTTGGTCGGCAAAATTGAAAGAACCTATATCATGTTGTGTTGTGACTTGTGACAAAGAGGACTCTCACTTGCAAGTCATCTACTCGCTGGTCGCCTAGTGTTGTGAAGCAGTCTCAGGGCAAAATCCCAGAGCCAAATTGTTCTGTTTCTATATTCCCAGAGGCTGATAAAACTAGTCAAGTCGGGTGTGTTATTCATTCATAACTTTTTTTATGGACTTCTTGTGAATCACAATTCTTGCTTGTACGCAGAAGTCAAACAATTATGGGACTATTTAATGCATTATATGTATCTTTAACATGTTTTAATATTTGCTTGTACGCCATTGACCTACCATCTTCCAATAATGTTTTTGGCGTGTTATATGCGTTGTCTTCATTTCGCCGGGATCTGTGAGCAGGTATAGAGATTTTCGTGCAAGTGTAGATCTTGTCGAATGGTTTTTGTATTTGATTCACGAGAGAACTTGGTGAAAAGTTGGAAAGCAAATCCTTGGGTTGCTTCAGCGGCCTTATTTTGAGAATTCCTGATAACTGCATCTTTACTTTGCGGTAAGCATGTTCTACTTTCTCTGTTTCTTATTCTGATGCCATTGATCGGACATGAACAAATGAATGTTAAAATATTTTGAATTTTTGTTTTATGGATTTGAGTTATAATGAATTTGGGACCTTTGAATGCATCAAAGCAATTGCATATTTGACGAATATATTCACTTCCCAAATCTTTCCTTTTCCTATTGCTTCTTTATCTTTCAGAAACTTGTTGATGATGTTTAATTATTGAGTTTGAGGTTAATAGGATTGCGAAAGGTTCACAAGATGCAGAGTACTACTATCTTTCTGCCCTGGAAGCGACAGACGAACTAACAAGGAACAAGCTTTCTTAGTAAGTGAGCCGTTCCACACATCTGTGAATTTGTCCATCAGTATAAGAAGGTATAATTCGTCTTATTTTCTTTTTTTGCTTTAAAGATGGAGGAAAGACCATGGTGGTTGGAAAGTCTCCGAGGGTGGTCGTATGCGACTTACGAAATATTAATTCAAAGACTGCAATCTAGGCATCTGAAAAATCCATTGCCTTTACCTCCACTCGACGATGTTACATGTATTGTTACTGGATCAACTAGTGGGATTGGGCTTGAAATAGCCAAGCAATTGGCTTTATCCAGGGCGCATGTTGTTATGGCAGTTAGAAATAAACTTGCGGCCTGCGATTTGATTCAGAAATGGCAGCAGGAATTCAGTGACCTGAATATGGAGATGATGGAGCTGGATCTTCTATCTCTGAAATCTGTTGTCAACTTTGCTAAGGCATGGAATATGCGTTCAAAACCTTTACAAGTTCTTATCAACAATGCAGGAATTTTTTCTATTGGACAGTCAATAAAGTTCTCAAAAGACGGCTATGAATCACACATTCAAGTAAACCACTTAGGTCCTGCATTGCTTTCTATCTTGCTTTTGCCATCCCTGGCAAAGAGCTCTCCAAGCAGAATTGTTAACGTAAACTCAATAATGCATTGCATGGGTGTTGTTGACCCAAATGACTTGAACTTTACCAAGGAACAACACAACTTTAAAAGTGCAAAGGCGTATTCAAGTAGTAAGCTCGCGCAGATCATGTTCAGCAGCATACTACAGCAATGGTTACCCCCAGAAATTGACATTAGTATAGTCTGTGTATCCCCTGGAGTTGCTCATACGAATGTCATTAGGGATTTACCTAAGCCAATGCAGGTTGGTTATCATTTGATTCCATATTTTCTTTTAACTGCCCAAGAAGGTGCGAGAAGTGCACTTTATGCAGCAACCGATCCACAGATTCCAGATTACTGTAGGTCACTGAAGACCAAGGAGAGGCCTCTTTGTGCTTATGTTTCATGTGACTGTCGATTTGTGAATCCATCCAAAAAAGCAGAAAACTTAACAGTTGCTGAAGAAGTGTGGGAAAGGACATTAGATATGGTCGGTCTTCCTGTTGATGCTGTGGACAAAATCCTAAAGGGCAAAGAAGTCTGGTGCCAATTCCAGGATGATTGAAGATGTAATACTGTGTTCCCAAACTGTTGTAATCTCTTGAATTTTACATTGGTGAATGATGACCCTGACAGTTTGTTGATTGTGACATACATCATTTCTTTTAGACAACCTGTTTGTCCAATTTGAATCCCATACTATAAATCGCAGTTACAAAGCATTTTCCTAGATAATCTTGAGTCTTAAACAAAATAGGAAGAGCAATAACTTGAGTTAGATTTCCTTTGCATCTGTCGTTGCCTTTGTTCCTTTGCTCTTTATGTATTGGAACAAAGGAAGAACGAACTTCTTCCTATGATATTTAAACAGATGCAATTTGTACAATAAGTACACTTGTCCTTCTCATATCTTAAAGATTCAAAGGTAAGAGCTTCAAAAGATCTTTAAAAGATCAGGAATTCATAAAAGGGTATACTTCAAATCTAATAAAACAGCTGGCTGTAAGTAAACGACCTCCTGCATTTTTATGGCACCACTTCCTAAGCTTATGACTTGAAAATTAAAGACAAAACTTGCAACCAAAGGCATAAAGATCCTTAGTGCATTGAGACAACCCATGAATCTTCACAGAACGTACGTCCTACCTCTAACTATCCGGGTTCATATAAGTTGTAGAACTTGTGACAGCTTCTTTGATGAGCTTCCGAGATAATCGAGATTTCTTTCATCCGAACCTTACGGGGCTTCGCGCGTTGAGGGTTACACAAGTAGTAGTAGTTTTCCACAGCTTGTCCAAAGTTGTTCGAGATGAAGTACCTCAACATACAATTGTCGTACCAGATGAATGCTGCTTGGCTGGAAGGACAACGTTTATGGATCTCGCTGCCTCCTGGTTTCTAACATTAGCTGTACACATGGCACGGCCGTAAACTTGGTTTGATATTGGACAATTTTGGCCAAGCGAATGTTGAGAAAATGAACCGAACCATTGGGGCAGAAGAGGATAATGAACTGAACCATCTTCAGGTTCGATTCAAAACCATCGTTGGTTGTGTAGTTAACTGTAGTCATTGGAGCACATATGGTTGATGGAATTAACTCCAATGACTGTCTGAAGAAGTAGAGTACATGACAGGAGGCAGAAGGTGTTAGAATATTCTACGAGATCACGTAGAATCAGGATCAGATTATGCTTTAATTGTGTACATTAAGAGAATATCATGCATTGACTATAGAATAGTTACCATAGTTGGCTAGCTTAATGTACTATA
>JAOSBK010000005.1:6779045-6791340 GCA_027568895.1 Erythroxylum shatona | reverse complement strand
GGTTCAGTAGAAATTTCTCCGAAACTAAAAATGTCAAATTGTTTATATGTGCCATCTTTGTCCTGCAAGTTGCTATCAGTCAGTCATGTTACTCGGGAATTAAATTGCACTGTTATGATGTATCCAAGCTTTTGCCTTTTGCAAGACATACGTACACAGGAGATCATTGGGCGTGGTACTGAGCAAAGGGAGTTGTATTTTGTCGATGAGGTGGCTCAACAGGGTGCAACCATGTTGACTCACGGAACGACTGATCGGCAAGCCTGGCTTTGGCATCGCCGCTTAGGTCATCCTTCCTATGGGTATTTGAAGTTGTTATTTCTGTCTTCGTTTTCAAATAAATCACATGTTGCATGTGAAACTTGTATTTTGGCCAAGAGTCACAGGACATCTTTTTCTCCTAGTAACACTCTGGTAGAGTCAGTTTTTTCTTTAGTACACTCAGATGTGTGGGGCCCTGCCCCAAACTCAAATAATGCTCGATTTCGATATTTTTTGCTTTTTATGGATGATTGCACAAGAATGACTTAGGTTTACTTTATGAAAAAATAAATCCAAGGTTGCAGAAAAATTCATTCTTTTTTATCATATGGTGCATACTCAGTACAACAACAAAATACAAATTCTTAGGTCAGACAATGGGGGGAATACGTCAATCATACCATGAGTACCTTTTTCCAACAACAGGGACTCATTCACCAAACCGCATGTCCTAATACCCCTCAGCAAAATGTGTTGCGGAATGTAAAAATCGCATCATTCTTGAAATGACCCATGCATTAATGCTCGAGTCCAGGGTCCCTCGGTAATTTTGGCCCGAAGTAGTTGCAACCGCAACATACCTCATCAATAAACTACCCACAAAGATCCTTAACTTCAAAACACCCCTCCACACTCTATCCACTCATACTGCTATTCCATCATCCCTTACCCTTCCACCACGTGTGTTTGGCTGTGCTGTTTTTGTCCATATTCCCAAAACAAAACGAACTAAACTTGATCCTTGTGCTGTCAAATGTATCTTCGTGGGATACGCAGTACACCAGAAAGGCTATAAATGTTATAATCCTTCCACTCTTCACATGTACATCACTATGGACTGTAACTTCGTTGAGACCGAGTACTATTATTCCACCCCACTCAGTGATCAGGGGGAGAGTAGTGATACCATTGTTGATCTACTGATTTGGCTGCAAGGATCAGTCTTGCCAGATGTTGCTCCAACAGAGACAGTAAGCAGTATCACCGAGCCACTCTCTGACGACATGATACAACCCACCAAACCAGAGCCAACAACCAATATAACTCCTGTGGACGATGTCCCAGAGGTAAGTAATTCGAATGACCTTGATACTCCCACTGGTGATGTTAAAATTTCTCCTATGGCACAAGAATCTGACCATGATAGGACCACACCTGATGCGCTTGAGGTAACAGTCGGAGAAAAGGAGAGATATACTTTACCCCTGAGAAGCACGAGGGGGATACCTCCTAGGAGATATAGCCCAGAACATCAATCAAAAGCTTCAAGGTATCCCATGGGAAACCTGGTGAGGGGGAGTCTATCAATAGAAGCAAAAGTGTTCACAACAACATTATACACTGAGGAGGTTCCAAGAACAGTGCAGGAAGCAAAAAGCAGGAAACAGTGGAGGGATGCTATGATGACTAAAATGAAGGCCCTAGAAAAGAACGAGACATGGGAGATTTGTAAACTTCCGTCTGGAAGGAGACTAGTGGGGTGTAAATGGGTGTTCACCATAAACCACAATGCAAATGGAACGGTGGAGCGGTATACGGCACGACTTGTGGCGAAAGGGTACACGCAAATATACGGAGTTGACTATTCAGATATGTTTTCTCCGGTAGCAAAGATAGACACCATCAGAGTCCTGTTCTCATTAGCAGCAAACCTGGACTGGCCACTCCAACAATTTGATGTCAAAAATGCCTTTCTCTATGGAGACCTTAAAGAAGAGGTGTATATGGAGGGACCTTCAGGATTTACAGATGGGATCCAAAAGGGAAGAGTGTGCAAACTGAAAAAGGCACTATACGAACTGAAACAATCTCCGAGGGCTTGGATTGGAAGGTTTACAATCGCAATGAAGAGGTATAGGTACAAGCAGAGTAACTCAGACCATACGCTCTTTCTTAAGAAGAGGAGGAGTCTGATTACTTGTCTCATTATCTACGTAGACGACATGATAATCACTGGAAGTGATAAGGAGGAGATTGCAAGGCTCAGGGGGAGATTATTTGAAGAATTCGAAATGAATGATCTTGGAGGGTTAAAGTACTTTATGGGAATTGAGGTACTGAGATCGAAGACAGGAATCTTTATATCACAAAGAAAGTACATCCTGGATTTACTCACAAAAACAGGGCTAGCTGACTGCAAACCAGCAGAGACTCCAATGGTAGTAAATCACGGCCTGCAGATGAAAGAAGACGGAGAACCTACAGATCGAGAGAAGTATCAGAGACTGGTGGGAAAGCTTATCTATCTTGGCCACACTCGACCAGACATAACATATGCTGTCGGAGTCATCAGTCAGTTTATGCATAGTCCACAGGAAGATCATATGGAAGCAGCTCTCAGGATTGTGAGATATCTAAAGGGATCAGCGAGCCGGGGTATAATCTTCCAGAAGAGTGGTCATCTAGAGATACAAGGTTATATGGATGCAGATTGGGCCGGGAATCCAAATGACAGAAAATCAACTGCAGGATATTTCACTATGGTCGGAGGCAACTTAGTTACTTGGAGGAGCAAAAAGAAAAAGGTGGTTGCACTATCTAGCGCAGAGGCAGAGTTTCGTGGAATTGCATGAGGGCTAGCTAAAGTCCTTTGGATCCGGAAGTTGATGACAGAGCTTGGGTTTCCACCCAAACGTATGAGTAAGCTACTATGTGACAATAAGGCAGCCATAAGTATTTCAGAAAACCCTGTCCAGCATGATCGGACAAAGCATATTGAGGTGGATCGACACTTCATCAAGGAGAAATTGGAAGGGGGCATCATCGATTTACCATATGTTCGCTCATAAGACCAATTGGCGGACATTCTGACCAAGGCCGTCAATGGCAGGATTTTCAAAACAGTTTTGGGCAAGTTGGGTATTGGAAATCCCACTACTCAACTTGAGGGGGAGTGTTAGAATATTCTACGAGATCACGTAGAATCAGGATCAGATTATGCCTTAATTGTGTACATTAAGAGAATATCATGCATTGACTATAGAATAGTTACCATAGTTGGCTAGCTTAATGTACTATATGTAGACAGACTCTGTACATGGGAAAATTAATCAATGAAAATTGGAAGAATTATTCTCCCAAATCTGGCTGTTATCATGTTGAGAGAAAGTGTTCGTAAACTCTGAAAAACACATGCTTTCAAGGAAGGTTATTGCATACATGCCTAAAGGCATATCTACATAAAACTCTCCATGTCGTATTTCGGTAGATGCTGGACATTAGTTTACTATCCGTACATAAATGTCGTTTAAAGGTACAAAAGAATGAGGTGAGATTTTAACCTCTTTTAAAGTCAATAATAACAATGAAGCATTTCACCGTAGACAAATAGAGTTAATGATCGAACTAACAACCGTCTAACTCTAGTAATTTAACTCTCTTCAACTTTTGTGAAACTCGAGTATTTTAATGGAGTATGCAAATGGTATATCTTCATCCAACAAGTTTCTTAAGATTTGGAGTAATGATATGCATAAATTTTATCCTTAATCTAGAATATGATATTAGAATAACAATCTAGGATATTACAAATGCCCTGAAGTCCAGCTCCCAATTGGGCTAAATCAATCTAGCCCTCGTCGACAAGGCTTTGATCTTCTTTGTGTTTCCCTAAATCTCAAATATTAGCTTTGTGAGTTTTGCAAGAGTGAACTCTATTTTACTTACAAATAGTGGCCTATTAAAAAAGAGTTCTTTGATTGACCCATAGGTGGTAGGTTTTGGTGGCTTATTGAAGAAACAAATTTTGATGAGATAAATAGACTTTACCTTTTTTTTTATAGAGGGGGTGTTGCCACAAAATCCATAACAAAGGAGGAGAAAAAGAGAAGTATACTCCATTGTTTTGGCATGTGGGACGATAGCTATTTAGTGAGATAATCAAGAGGAAGCGGATCATCATCGACAGGTATTTGGTGTTAGTATCTCTTAGGTTTGTAGAGAGTACTAAATTGATTAGGTCTTTCAATTTGTACTAGAACCTAGAGATAATTGTATTTGTCGTTGAGACTATTATTGTTAGTTATCGATTGTACTCTTGATTATTATAGTTGATTGATTTTAGTTCGTGGAGATTCGGACCATACTTTTTCCCCTAGTTGAGAGGGGTTTTCACGTAAATTACGTGTGCGTTGATTTAATTTCTTGCATTTTATATCTCTTGCTATTATTGTTGTTGAAGTTGTAGTAATTTTCTCCAGTAAGTGGTATTAGAGTTGTGATTGAAGGATCCTTGTATAGGGAAAATTATTGCTTGTTTTAGGGAGGAATTATTGTGAGAAGAGAATGGGTAAAAATAGTGCTTCCAAATTTTACTTTCCCTTGTTTGATGGGAAAATAAACTTTTGGGTGTGGAAGAGTACTATTAAGGACTTGTTGGTACAATAAGATTTATATGCAACTTTGGAAGTGAGCAAGTCGACAAGTCTGAATGATGTCAAGTGGGCATCGATGAAGAAAAAGGCGGTTAGTATGGTTTGGTTGGCTATAGCTATGGTGATCAAGTATAACTACTTGAGTGAGACGAATCCAAAAGTTTTGTTGGATAAGCTCCAAAATGTATATGCCTCCAAATCATTGACTAACATCTTGTGCTTGAGATATGAGTTGTATTAGGATGGAGGAGGATACAACTTTACAGGACCATATTAAGTTGTTCAACCAACTAGTGGCTTAGTTAAAGAATTGATAAGTCAAATTATTCTTATAGGATTTTGAGGTGAATTGGAAGTAATTTGACTTATTTCTATATGAATTTGAAGCTTTATTTGGTCAATTCTCATACATTTCAACTTTTGTTGCTTGATAGGTACAAATGGATAGATTTCGGGGTTGAAAGGCATAACTTTTATTGTGGGTGTCAGATTAAGGTCACTCAAGGACGCTTTTAAAGAGGACTCCGAGTTCTACAACTTCGGTGAAGACTACAAGGAGAGATTCCGTCGACTAAAGGGTCAAAAGTGTGAAATTTGTGAATGGGTACAATATCTATTTAACGGACATCGCCTAGCCAAAATGTACTTCCAGACCTGAGAATGTCCATTTAATGGACATTGCTTGCCAACTTCACCTTCAGAGACCTGCAAAGGTCCGTTTAACGGACATTGACGGCTCAAAGACATTCCGCCTTCCCCTGTTTAGTAAAAACTAGGGTTTTTTTGGGACCCAAGACAGTATAAATACTCATTTTGTAGACCTTATTAAGGGGCTGGACACTGAAACACGGTTACCACTTAAGGAGGCACAAAATAAGAGGAAGATAGGAAGTTTTGGGGATTGGCATCAAAGATTGGAAGCAACCTTGTCTTGTGTTCTTCCCACAATCTCTCTCTACTCTTTCTTAAATGTTGAGCATCTTTATGTGTATGGCTTTTAGTATCATGTTCTAGAACTAAACCTCATTTAGGGTGAGGGATGTAACCTACTTAGGGGATTGACTTGTATTTTATGGATGGATGAGTGTTGAATGAAAGTTCTTGGGTTATGTTTATCTCTCTTGTATTTCACTGTTGTTTCTATGCTCGATCTTTATAGATGTAATCTAATGAATCATATGATGGAATGAGAGGTGAAGTATGATTTATGCTCTAGAAAGATAAACATCTTAGACTTAGAAATAGAGATATCCTAAGCTAGTGTGATAACTTGTGGTTGCTTGCTCTTCATAGATTTAACTAGTTAGTTTGCACATTGAAAAATGGTAATCCACTAGTTAGTTACTCTTGTATGTCTTGAGAAAGGATATGAGTAAAGCTATGCAACTGTTATTATAATTCAATAACTTTCATAATGTATTAATCAATCTTTTGAGTTGGCAAACCCCCCAAATGCTAATTTCAAATCATCAATTTATCCCTAATTGCTATTATTTTTTAGTATTTTACAATTTACTGTCTACCAAACTCCAATCATCTTTTAATTGTTTTTGTCAAGTTTGCTTAGGTAACTATAATTAATTTAGCAGTAAGTAATCTAGTCCTTGTGAGAGACGATCTTGGAATACTTAAGTTGTAAGTACTAGGAACGATTCTGTGCACTTGCAAATTCTGTTAACCAAGAATGTGGATGAGAAGATCATCATTCAAGAATAAGCTCTCTTATTGTTGGCTTCACTACCCAAGTCCTATCGAGCCATTATCATGACGTTGCTTTTTGTTAGGGAGAAGATTAAACTAGATGAAGCTATGAAGGTATTGAGGGAGAATGAAAGGATGATGAAACATGTTGATGGAGGTTCTTCGGGTGATGGTGATCAAGGACTAGTTGTGAGGGAGTTTGAAAGAGAGAGGAATCATGAGAGAAGGGGAGGTGATTCAAGGAGTAGATGGAAATCGCGCACGAAAGACTTTAGTAACATGGAGTGTTACTATTATAAGGAGTAAGGTCACATCCAAAGCCATTGTCCAAAGATTATGGAGGACTTGAAGAGTTTCCATTTGATGTAAAAAAAAGAAAGGCAAGACTAAAGTAGATGATGATGGTGATTCCGTTAATGTGGTAATAGGTGATGGTGATGGTGATGGTGATGGTGATGATGATGATGATTTGTTCTTGGTTACTCATGGTGAGGTGAAGGAGGGCCAAGAGAGTTTAGTGTTAGATTCTATCGCGTTGGTTTATATTTGTAGAGACCAGGCCTTTTTTGATACTTTGCATCAAGGTGGAGAGTATGGCCACATCAACATGGTGGGGTGATTAAAAATTGAAGGTCTAAGGCATGGGGACCCTGAGGATGAAGCTCAATGATGATATGACCTAAACCTTCCATAATGTGAGGTATGTGCCAAGTGCTCATGCTAGTCTTATTTCTTTGGGCGAATTGATAAAGTACGAGCATAGATATGTTGATAGTGGGAGGTGGTGCAAAGTGTACCGCAATGCCTGCTTTATGATGCAAGGGAGGAAGGCCGACAACAACATTTGCTATGTGGAGGGACATTACATATGGAGGCACAAGGTCGTGAAGAAGAAGTTTTGATTCTCGGATAAGATGGAGGCATTTGGTGATTTGGGTCGAGGGAGGAATATGTTGGGTATCTTCTTAAATCCCAAATACTAGCTTTATGAGTTTTGCAAGGGTGAGCTTTGTTTTACTTACAAGTGTTGACCCACTAAGTAAAAAGTTCTTTGATTGACCCATAAGTGGTAGGTTTTAGTGGCTTATTGGAGAAGCCAATTTATGATAAGATAAATAGACTTTACCCTTTTTTGCTATAGAAGGGGCGTTGTCGTAAAAACTAGAACAGAGGAGGAGAAAAAGAGAAGTATACTAAGAAAAGAGAAGTCTATTCCATTGTTTTAGCGTGTGAGATAACAACTATTTGGTGAGATAATCAAGAGGAAATGGATCATCATTGACAGGTATTCGGTGTTGGTATCTTTTGGGTTTGTAGAGAGTACTAAACTGATTAGGTTTTTCAATTTGTACTAGAACCTAGATATAATTGTACTTGTCTTTGAGACTATTATTGTTGGTTGCCGATTGTACTTTTGATTATTATAGTGGATCTATTTTAGTTCGTGGAGATTCAAACCGTAATTTTTCCCTAGTTGATAGGGGTTTTCCACATAAATTGCATGTGCGTTGATTTAATTTCTTTCACTTTATTTCTTTTGCTATTATTGTTGTTGAGGTTGTAGTAATTTTTCCCAACATTGGCCCTCTCTATTGCGCACTGTCAAGTTCTTCATTTCCATCTTCATCCATGAAGTCATCCATCTTCGTCAAACTTTGACCCATCAAAATAAAGTCATCCACAGATTACCTCATTTACAAATTTCCTCATCCACAAAGCTTCAATCTTCAATCTTTAACAAACACCCATTCAACAAGTTATTTGATTTTGTAAATTATTACTTAAGGAAAGAGGTGACGCATGACGACGCACACTAAGACAATGCACATCATACTATTGAAGATGAATTGTAATTGAGTAGTTAAAATTTTACGTAAGTAAGAAGTCAAGTTTGGGAGAAGAGAAAACATGACTAAGTCGAAGAAAAGAAAAGAAGGTTGAACTTGAGTCTTAACTCTTAAGTTTAAAAATAATTAAAAAAGGAATCTAAATCCAACTTGAATCTTTATCAACTCGAGTTAAACTTGTTTGCTTAGCTAGACCAAATTTAAATTATTTTGTTAATGCTAAGCTATAGTTGATGACATATCACAAGTGAAACACACAAAGAGACATAAGTAAAGCCTCCAAATGTAGCAGATGAATCAATTGTTAGTGATATTGTTAATTGAACAATTATTAATTAGGAGTTTTTATAAACTTGAGGTTAAATAAATAAATTTGATCCAGATTAAAGATAATAAAGAAGCCCAATAAAGAATTTAGTTAAATAGACTAAAATCTAGTGAGAAAAAATGGCCCTAATCAGTTTGAGCCAGTTATGTATTGGGTCTGTGAAGAAGAGGTTAAATAAAGTTACTATAAATAGTCGTTAAGATCTCTTGCTGCCTGCTGAAGTAAATTCGTAGACATTCAGTTTTTCTGACTCATTAGGAGGCCCACGTGTTAAGAAAGACACAAAAAGACGTGAATGATATAAGGATATATAACTTTTATAAACATCGATCGAAAGTTTCAAGAGCTCATTCAAACGTTGAGAAGCTTGTTCAAGTAGTTCAATAACTTGTTTATAGAGTAATGGATATCAAAACATGTATTTTTTTGCATTTTCTCCATTAATAAAAGGGCTCCATTATTAAAGCTCATGTTATAACTAACATATGACATCAGAGCAATTTCATAATTGTATGAATTTGAATGGAGATTTTCAAATTTCTCTATAAGGAAATAAGAGAAATTAATATATTTTTCTTATATAAATGACATATTTGTTGTGGATTGATGTTGAATAAGCATTGCGTGAAAAAAGGGTTAAAATCGAACTTCAGGGTAATTTTTTGACAAAAGAACGTCAAAATTAAGCAAAAAAATCCCCAAAAAAGTTGTTGAAAATCTCCTTTTTTGGTGACTGGAGGAACATCATTGAAGAAATAGCTTGCTGCTTCTAGGATGCACTCAACATTTGGTGTGTGTGATACACGCCCACCGAATAGCTAGTGCATGAGGGAGCCAAACATCGGATGGGTATTTGACACGTGGGACGCAAAGGTTAGAAGCGGTTGACTCGTCTACATGTGACTACGCATGTTGAAAATGGGTCATTAGAGGTACTGCTTGTCTGTGTGCATCAGGATGTGACGTGTGCAGTACACTCGCTTAGAACCTACAAGCGTTGCTGACGTCAACACACTACTGGACAAAAAGACTCAAAATTTTCAAAATTCACAAAATGATCTCTCAAATTATTTTAGGTCAGTTTTTAAGGTCTTATGAATTTATAAAGTGAGTTTTTTATTTTCTAGATTTATTACATTGGCAATGACTAAGATTTAACTTCCAAAAAATGAAATAAAGTTATAAAGCCATCATTGAGTGAATTTCCATGCATTTTCCTTGAAATAACAGAGATACATATAGTTTTGGTATCTCATATGGTGTATTTATTGTTCGGTATCGTATGATAATCATTTTGATTGAGATTTTTCTTGTGATAGATTATGAAATAAAGTTTGTTTATAATATGTTCAGTACTAATATGTGATAATGACTTTATGCATAAGGATTTTGCATTTACGAATGATATGTTGTCACATATTATATGTCCATATAGAAGAATGTGAAGATAATATACAAGTGTGTCCCTTATGCTTGTGGATCTATTTAAGTACTAATGAGAATGAAGTCACCAAAGTGGCCTTTCAAGTTAATATTTGAATTTTTTTGCTTGCATGTTTAAGGATGTCTCTAGTCTTGTGTTTGGTTATTATGCTCATAAGAGATACATATAGTTTTGGTATCTCATATAGTGTATTTATTGCTTGTTATCGCATTATAATCACTTTGATTGAGATTTTTCTTGTGATAAATTCTAAAATAAAGTTTGTTGATAATGTGTTCAGTACTGATATGTGATAATAAGTTTATGCATGAAGATTTTGCATTTACGGATGGTATTTTGTCACATATTATATGCCTATATAAAAGAATGTGAGGATAATATACAGGTTTGTCCCTTATGTTTGTGGATCTATTTATGTACTAATGAGAATGAAGTCACCACAGTGGCCTTTCAAGTTAGTATCTAAACTATTTTGCTTGCATTTTTGGGGATGTTTTTGGTCTTGTATTTTGGTTATTATTCCCACAAGTGTTGGCCTTATGTGAGACTTTGATATGTGCATAAAGAAAGCCATTGCTTAAGTGATCTATCCACCCATAATTGGTAGAATCATAAAAGTTAATGGTGTATGCTCTGATTGCTTTTATATGAAGGTCTTATCTGTATGTATTATATATTTAGCCCACATATGTTTCATTATATGTGTGATAAGATGCTCAGTATAGATACTATTTTATGGCTTTAAGTATCAATGCTATCCTACATTTGTACCAATCATTGACATTATCAACACAAATGGCAAAAAGCCCCGCCCCGATGGGGATCCGATATTCCCCGACCCGAACGGGGCGGGTATGGGGGCACATTTTGCCCCGAATAAACGGGGTAGGGGATGGGGATTTTTCCCCATTTATATTCGGGGCGGGGATGGAGATTATAGTCTCCATCCCCAATGGGGACCCGACCCGTATATATAACCTATTTTTTCCACGGTATTTTATTTTCATAACGTTAACCATAGTTTACCTTACCTTATTTTAACCCTTTAGTATAAATTATCTCTTTCATTTCTCCATCCAGATGAATTTCTTTTCCTCGCCGCAGTCGTACACTGTGTAGCATCTACATGCAACATAGCATCAACACTCACTGCTTCATGTCTCGATTGGAGAGATCTCATCAAGGGTAGACGTAAAATCGATCTCTAATTCCAAATCCAAAGTCCTATCACCTTCCTCGTCTTTTGCACGCCTTCATCAGAATCTGTCTAAATCTTGTGGGTTGAAATCAGGTGGGTAATACTTGTTTAACACTTGTAAGTCTTTTAAAATAAGGTGGGCTAGTGTTCATATCAGCTTTTTCTTTTCTATGTGCCTTAAATCCATGGTATAAGAAATTAATTTTTGTTTTTTTTCTTGTTTTTTCAAAAAAGAAGGGAAGATCACGTTGATGAGACTTTATTTTTCACAAGCCTATGTTTCTTTGGCTTAAATTTTTTTACACAGGTATGCTGGATATTTGGGCTGTCTCAAGCAGGAATTCTTGAAGAAGAGAAGGAAAGCAAGCTCGACAGTAGTTGCTTGACTGGCGTAATAGACATTTCAATTTTCACGTGGCCTTATCCATCGGTATGTATTTGATGCTACATGATGATTTGATTGCATAATGATTTTGAAGAGATACTGAATAGAAATGGAGGAGGAGAGAGTGGAAGGTGTTGATAATAATGGTAATAATGGGGATTACGATGGGTGATTTATGGATATCAAGTTTTGGTGCTCAATTGTTAATGATTTTTTTGATCGATGTTGATGGAGACTAGAGAGCAAGGTTGCCCGTGGATTAATGTTTTTGTTTTCAAGATGGGGTCAAGCAATTTTTGGCATTATTATTTGACTTTTTAGCAATGTAGAAGAATTCTTAGAAAAATAAAGAAAAAAATGGGTACCTGTCAATTTTAGTAATAAAGGGATGGGATATAATATAAATGGATGATTGGAAATATAGAAATGGTTTTCACTTTGAACATTAACTATCTTTGGATTGGCTTTTTGCTATTATAATGAGACGTGAAAGTATGAAGCAATTGATGTATTATTTTTATTATTATAAAAAATCGTAGATGTTTATTTATATATAAAAAAACCCATAGATGTTAAAATCCAACGAGAAAACGTATTGATTATGAATTAAATATTTAACAATCATATTGAATTATAGTATTTTTTTTTTAAACAGATGGAATCTCAACAAAATCAAAGTGCAGCTGATTCGAATGCTACTCAAGAACTTGTAGCTAATAACACATCTTCAACATTTCAAGAAGCCATACCAGCAAACA
>JAOSBK010000005.1:6728530-6756660 GCA_027568895.1 Erythroxylum shatona | reverse complement strand
GCCCTTATAACATCTTACTACTTTAATACTTCAATTCAATTAATCTATGTCATAAAATCTTACCAACATTGACATAAAAATTAACTCCACAAAATAATCCCTTAAGGACCTCATAATTTATTTAAATCATGCTTATTCCTCAAGAAAAAAAATTAGCGGGCCAACATTTTTTTACGCCCCCTACCGTCAAATCACAGTCCATAAATTTGAAGTTTAGGACAGAATTGCTAAAATTGGTTTATTTAATAGCTAATCACAAACTAAGGTTTGAATCAATTTCCCAATTATGATAAATAAATGAGTTCCAACTTCTAAGGAGCATTCATTCACTTAGTTCCAGAACCTTTCAGTAAAGCATTGATTTTTTACAGCACTGAAATTCATAAGATAATCCGTGTCCACATTGTTTTGAACGGATGTATAATGTATTTCGTGCGAAAGTGGTAGTTTAGAAGTTTCTTTCGGTGCTAGTACTGACGACTTTAAATTCATAAGACTAATTTTTAATGTTTTTGCTAATCATGAGGTTATTTCCTTTCCTTTTCTTTTTATAGTTTCAAAAATAATAATTACTGAAGTATCATGAGCTCAACACACGCAAATGACGAGGCTGAGGATATCGTGCTGCAACTTCTTTTTGAATTAATGTATATTTAACAAAGTCCCTACACATTATAAACGAAGAACAAAAATGCAAATCGTTTTACATAAGCGTTAAACACATACGTATCATAGATGTACAGAATAAGCCAAGTTGCGTCTTCATTTTTGGACAAGCAAAGTAATTTCTTTATCTTCTAGCGAGACTTAAACACTACGACTTGGAAAGACAAGCCTACAGTGTTAAGTGACCATTTCACCACAATAACTTAAGCTGTTGTGTGAGGCCAACTCAATTGGTTTTATATATTTTCTAACACACGAAAGCTCTTTGGGCTTGAAACTTGCACAGGCCTACTTTACCTTGTGCTTAATTTAATTAGAATAGGTGGGTGGTAGGATTCGAACTCATGACCGCTTGGTCATAAAGGCTCTGATATCATGTTAAGTGACCATTTCACCACAATAGCTTAAGCTGTTGTGTGAGGCCAACTCAATTGATTTTATATATTTTCTAACATACAGCTCATAGTACAAATCGGAAAGTTTCCATAAGTCCATAAGAGAAGGGCTTCAAATTTTAAGAGCAGCAATTTCTTAGAATTCTTATGCCATGATGCCAACATTCCCCAGTCAGGATTTATAAGCGATGGTGAATAATTGAGGAAAACTAAAGAGTCGGATGTACATCTTGTACCTAGCATAGTGCGTACTGTGATTTGCAAGAAGCTAATTAATGGTATCCATCGCCTAATGAGGTCCAGAATGAGAATAAGAAGGTACCATGTGTGACAACTCCGTACAAGTCATGTTCACATCCTCCAGAATTGACTAGGATTTATAGAGACAATTCCTGTAGCGAGATTTCTCAAGTTATGAACTTGTATATAAGGGAATAGGAAGGAGGGGAAGTAGTGGTCTTTCAAGCTCTTCTATTCCTCTACTGAAACTAGGAGCTCCTTTCTTTCCAATCCCGAGGGCCGAGAAGTGGCAAGAGCTGCCTTTTCATGCAATTAGGCTATACTTAAACATTTGTCAACTAATCAGTAATGTTAAGTTTGGCCAAGTGCATGACATGGGAGCAACTCCTTCCACATTTTTTGCCCACCCATTGGACTGAAGGGAGCTCCTGGCTTTCCTAAGGGCCATTTTTATTTTTTATTTGTTCCATAAGAACCGAAATTCAACATGGTATTCACACCTAACTTAAAATTATCTCCTCCCCTTTTGATATTAGATGCCTAATTTACACGAAGTTTGACGTAGCTAGTGCATGAATATTCATTTGTAAATCCTTTGAACATTCTAGTCCTAGGGCTACCAACAAAGAGACAAACTCCTTTTCTCATGGAAGCTAAGGGCTCCTAGTTTTCATTAAAATTTAGTGACTGCTTTGTTTGCATATAAATGGCAGGTGAAGATGACAATCATTGCAAATTGGGCGAGGGCGTATTCACACTCATGGTTCTTCCATCCCCAGAAATGGTTTCCAGTTTTCAAAGAAGATGAAGATGCTCAAAGAAGATGGCGAACAGATCATTGCATTAGTGTTGTATTATACGTCCTATAGGTCTGCTTTTTTAGCTATAGCATTAGGACCATTAGAAGCCAGCCGCTAGCTTCCCCCAAATTAACCTCAATCGGCATTTTCCACGAGTATGATTCTGGTTTCTCTCCTATGGATTCTCTTCCTGTTTAGGCCTCTAATATTTTAATATTGGAACGTGTAATCGAGAGCTCTATTATTTGAAGCATGGTGTTAACTTTGTTCTTTCAAGTTCAACAAATGTGGAAGTGCTTAGCATCCTCCACAAATTAAGATGGCCAATTATTCCCAACTAGAACACAAAATATAAAATTATTAATTTAATGCAAAAAGAAGCATCTATATTTAGCTTATCGTATATGCACATTTTAGAAAAATTTGTAGTTGGTACGGGCTTGTGCCAGGATTTCTCTCCAACTCCATGGCCTAACAGATTCCCACATTTTATCACCTTACTGTAAACCAATTTCTTTTGATGGCTCTAATCTAACACTTAACTTTTTAATTTTAAAACATTTATCAATATTTAGAACTTCATAATAATCATAATAATTAGTATAAGTTATACTTAAATTTTAAAATTTTATTTAGGGATTGTTTGGTTTCATTTATGTTTTTTCTTTCGTAATTTTTAGTTTTTGTTTATTGCTTTTATTATATATTTTTAATTAAAAAAAATTTTGTTTGAATGTTAATATCTAATAATTACATATTATATAAAAATTAAATATAAATTATTTTTATAAATAAATAAAAATTTTAATCAGCTTGTATAATATTTATTAAAAATTATAAATGAAAATTGTTATATTTTATTAAAATAATTAATTTAATAAATAATTTTTATTTATAAATTTTTACTTATTTTTAATTATTTAACATTTATATATTTTGAAGGTATTTTAAATTTAAATTTAAATTATATTTATTAATAATTATTAAATTAAAATTATTTTACTTTTAAAATTTAATATCTAACTAATTATAAAAGCATACATTAAGTTATTCATATTATAAAAAGAAACAGAAAACCAAAGTCGCTTTTTATAATTTTTATAATTTTGAAACCTAGAAGAAATTAAATCTAAGAGCAGAAACCATAAAATCAAATAAACAAATATTTTATTTTATTTAAAAATATAAATAAAAACAGATTCTTAGTTTTATAACATTAATTAAGAATATAGAATTTATTAAATAGATATTTAAAATTTATTTCAACTATAATTAATCAGTAACTATAGTCTTCATTTTTCTGAGGTAAAGTGCTACTTAATCAAATCCCATTTTATGTAATGTACATTTGTATTGTAATATATATAATTAGAAATTAAAAGAGATGACTAGATAATTATAGCAAGTTTGATCTTAATATTGAGGACAAGTTGAGAGATTGTCTCTAGAATTTACAAATTCATATCCATAGTTGATGGTTTAAGTCCTAAACTGGAATTATAAATGAAATACATCATAACAAAATATTTATGGAACTAAATATTATCACTATATTCATGTGGCTTTCGCTACATATATTTTTTAACTTTAGACTAAATTTAGGTACAGTAGTTGATCTTCTGTTATTCAACCCAATCTAATTAATTCCCTTGTGTTTAAAATGTTTCTTACAAAACTAGAACAAAAAAACGTGATTCACTTAATTAATAAAACTGGACAATAATAAGAAAAAAAGATGCACAAATATTTACAATAAAAATACCAATCGTTATATATTCCTACGATGGATGCAAAATGGTACAAAGCTCCAACTCTTTCAATGAATAAAACTTTTGCTCTAATGAATTGCTTATAGATATTTGAAAACATTTTGGACCCATATATAAGAAAATAAATAATAAGGTAACTAAGCTACTAACTTAGTAAGTGGTTAACATTCCCAACCACTTTAAGTTTAGTGAGTGGTTTATATAACTTATTACTTATCTACTCCTAAGTAAAAGAAATATGTGATAAATGAAAATAAAACACATAACCTTTTTTGGTCTTGTCCTGTCACATTTTTTGTGATTTATCTCACTAACTTTGCATATTACTAATGATCTTTATCCAAAGGTGAAGGTTAGCTAAGTTCTGAGTCAATTCATATATGGTATGATTAACACAAGCCTATGGTCTAGTATGTTTGTCCATATCTATTATTTAAATACCAATTCATCTTTAGTCCAACAAAAAAATATCCAAAGCAAGTCCAACTCACTTAAGCCAAGCTGACGAATGCCCGATAGTCTATCAAAGCTAGTCGAAGGTTGAACCATGCTTGATCCCAACTAATTAAGTCACCTTGATTCCTTTGACATGTCTCCCTTATTGATCTGCGTGCTTCTTCATTCTTTTGGAAGCTTTTGAAGACTATCTCCTGCTTCATCCAATTAGATCACGTTTTGCATTCACATACGAATAAGTAACTAGATATTTTCTCTTGAATTTTGCTATACTAACTCAAAAGGAGTTAGAGATTGTTATCCCAATACAATCTTTAAATAACTTTTCTTTATAGTTAAGATCTATGCAAATTATAACAAAACTATTCAAATAAACTTAACCAATTTTGTTAATTTGCACTTATGTAATATCGTAAGCATTCCTATGACAGTTGACCACCATAACTTTATTTATATGAAAATTCTATTAATTTACTGATTTTAAAAATAAAATATCTTTTATTTTATTTTTAATTCAATATAATTAACTTATAAATGAAATATAGTTTGATGTGAAATAATGTTATTTTATGTAAATAAAATTAATAACGCAATTAAAATTAACAGTAAATCATATTTATAATAAATTAAATTTAGTATAAGAATTTTGTTTGAAAAATGAATATGTCATAACTATAGACAAACTAGATCAACATTACAATGAGTTCAAGTATAAACTTAACTAGAAAGTCAGTGAGTAGAAACTACCTAAGTATAATTACAATTATCGAACAAATTAGAGGTGCCAACTATGCTTCATATTAGCAGGAAAGTAAGGTGAAATTATTTTTGCAAGATTATCATACCAACAACCTGGTATGATGTTACTTCATTTTTAGAAAATAAACGTGAGTTTCTCTCCTTCCAGAGATAATAGATGGTAAAGATAAAGGTTCCTTTGTAGAGGATTGCATTGGGCTTACCCTTTTAAGAATTGCTAATAGCCTAGGAGAGAGTTTGCTCCCAAGAGTATGGAGAACCAGTCCCAGGTAACAAATGTAAGATCCTACTCTATACTGCTTTCAAGTAGGCACTAAGAAAGAAGAGGTGATCCCGATCCTCTATTCCCAGTTTACATAACAAACAAGTAGAGTCAACATTCCCTTGCCATTTTCATTTAGTCTTGAGTCAGTTTTTTTATCGCAAGTCAAGAGATGAAAGATGCCTTAGGATAGATAGAATTATGCCATAATAATGAAGACCAAGGTACCTTGGATGAGTCACCATTTTAGATCTAGTGACAAGATTGGTCAGAGAATCGACCACTAGGTTCCAAAGTCCAAATGATGCTTAGCACATTAGGCAGAGGGGGTAAAAGTTGGGCCAGAGTATCAAAACCTTTGAAATTACCATGGTCTTTACAAATCAGACAAGAAACCCTTAGATGAAGAGGAACTCTATTAAACAAGCAACGAACCAGAGGATTAGAGATAAGAGGACACGAGTCTAACCAGTTGTCAAACCAAAGCCAAGTGCAGTATCCATTTCCAATCTTGTGTTTAATACAAGGGTAGACTAGTTCTTGCATATGCAACAGTTGTATCAAGATCCATGAGAATTCTTTCCTACATCCAACCTGCCACAAATTGACATTTTTTAAGTGATACTCATGGAGCCACTTAATCCATAACGCATTGTGATCAGTAAATAATTGCATATTTGTTTACACGTTAAGACTTTCTGCATGGAAGAAATATATTCGATCCCTAATCCACCAAACCTCTTAGGTATAACCACCTTACTCCATTTTACCTTAGCATTTTTAGCACTATTGGTGCTACCTAACCATAGGAAGGCTTTCAAGATTATGTATATTTTCTTGAGGAATTTTAGAGGTCAAACAATATGAGTGGCCCAATACAGATGCAAGCTATTTAAGACAGAGATGATTAATGTAAATCTAGCAGCATGAGAAAGGAACCTCTTATGCCAGGCTTGGACCTTTAACTTAATTCTCCCCGAAAGAGATAAACATTCTAGCATCTTAGGTTTAGTGGAGGTGATGGGAACTTCCAGAAAATAGAAAGGACTAGAATGAATATTGAACCCCACTAAATGTCAACCAAGGTCTTAATTCCGCTCATCCGTTGAGAGGTATAAACAACTTTTGTCCGGGTTATATTTTAACCCTGACCATTCTACAAATACATTCAAAGCATGTTTCTTTATGGAAAGTGAGTGAGGTCGTCAGCATAAATAAGATGTGTAAGTTTGAGAGCTTGACATTTGTAATGAAACTGGTAACTCTTATTACATTCGGTTAACTTACTTATCAACTGTGAGAACCCTTCCATTATCAAAGTAAATAGATAAGGTAAAAGTGGGTCACCCTGTCGAATACCTTTAGTAATCTTTATCAATTTGGTAGGGGCACCATTAACTAGGATACTCAAGGTAGGAGTTTAGATGCAAGGCATGATCTAATAAATGAATTGTGGAGGCAACTTAAGGGCCTCAAAACAAACTTGAATAAATCTCCAACTGACAAATTTAAATGCCTTAAAGAAGTCAACTTTATTTAACCAACTTTTGAGTTACTTGCCCAAGTTGTACTCCTTTAACAGTTCCTGTAAAAGAAGGATATTATCACTAATGTTCCTCCCAGGAATGAAAACATCCTGAGCAGAGTAGATGATATTAGAGATATAATATCATAACCACTTTAAGGCGCTCTGCTAGAATCTTAGAGATGATTTTGCAAATTATATTGCAGTAGTAAATCGGTCTGAAGTCACTTATACACTTAGGGTTACGCTTTTTAGGATCTAAATAAATATGAGTATCATTAAACTCCTTAAGCAATTTCCCAGATTCAACAAATTCCAATATTACTAAAGAAAATAACTCACTCGTAATGTCCCAAGTATTTTGGAAGGAGAGAGCAGTAAAGCTATCTGGGTCTGGTTCCTGAGAAGATTTCATACTGAAAAGAACTCATTTGGCATCCATCTAAGTAATTGGCTACATCAGAAGATCCATAATACTAGGATCGATTGTACATTCAAGCAATTTAGTCACATTAGAGCTAGGCCTCGAAATATATTCTTCACCCATAAGCTCTAATAAGTGATTCTGAGCAAGCTCCTGAATATGAGTGCGATCAACATATGTCTGGCCCCTATTATCCTTAAGTACTGCAAGTGTATTGGTGTTCCGGTCGGCAAGTAAGGTAACATGGAAGTACTCAAAATTGGACTCACTATCCTTTATCCATCTTAATTTGGCCTTTTGTTGAAGAATAGATTTTTCAAGTTTGAGGGCTTCCAGGTAATTATGTAGACAACCACTTTTATGAGCCCAAAGATAATCATTGTGAGGATCTTGGTAACAAGTTGCTTGAGTTTGAAGGAGTTTCTCCTTTAGGTTAGAGATATCCATTGTACACCTAGACAAGAAGTTTTTCAGGGCAGCCTTTACTATCTTCAGTTTCTATATAACTAAAACGATTTGTAACCCTCACTTTCGACAGACCAGTACCTCCCCACCAGATCAAGAAAACCTGCCATCTTCATTAAGACATTGGAAAATCAAAATGGGGTAGCAATTGTATGACAATCCTCAAGTCTTTGGATCCACATAAAGAATGATCCGAGAGGATATTCTCACCAAAGTGCACAAAAGATTAAAAGTGTGATAGCTAAGCAGAGTTCACTAAAGATCTATCTAACTTCTTGCAAATGGGTAAGTCCCCTTGCTAATTATTTGACCAAGTAAGCCTTCCACCAGAGGCCTTTAAATACACTAAATCCATTTGAGAAAGAAAGTTAGAAAGTTCTTTAGTTAACCCAAGATTAAATAGCTGCCCACCTTCAATTTCATTCGAGGTGAGGGAGCAATTAAAGTCCCCAGCCACCAGCCAAGGTTATCAACATTAAGTTAAATCCAAGCTAGGTCTGACCAAAGTTGTTGACATTGAAAGCCAAAATTGGACGCATATATAATAGACAGATTACATAGTTGGCAACCCTATAATCTGACATTGTGCGTGAATAAATTGATTAGAATATTCCTCCAATCAAGTCTCTGTTAAAAAGAAAGACTATTCGTCCAGTATACTGTGAAGAGTGACTATTCATCCATTGTATTGCAGTAGTATAATAAGTATATAATTTGTAAATCTTGTATCATTATAAAATTGGATAAATTTAAAATTTTTTGATATAGTAAGGTGACTTATTACCCTTCACACCCTTGTATTAATTCAAGATATGTAATTAATTGTTGGGTGTAAAGGACACTTAACATTTAGGATGAGAAGATAAAATTTAGGAACTAAAATTTTATAAGTGGAGGTAAAACATTAAGAAAAAAGAAAAAAAAGATGAAATGAAATAGTTTATAGCAAGGTTATGAATATTATATAGGACTCAGTACTAATTTATGATTATAATAAATTACAATATCAATACTGATTAATATTAAATGACATTTTGAATATTTTTAAATTATATTTATTTTAATACATTAGTTCAAAATTATTAAAAATAATAAACATATATCACTTCAAGGATGAGAAATAATTATTTAATATTAAATCCTTTAAATAGAAATTTGTGAAACTAATACAAAAACTAACTAGCAAAAACCAAGTCATTATATTAATTTATCCAAAGTTTGGATCCTAAGCACAAGTTTTTAGTAGGCTTACTTTTATACTCTTATTCCAACCAATCAACTTTTTACATACTTGCCTAATATGACATAACAACAACAACAGCAATAATAACGTTTCAATAGACATCTTATTGAAATGTGGGGTCCAAAGAGGTACAAATAAAGGTAAAATAAGCAATTAAATAAAATAAAAAAGAAGAAAATAAAATAAAGGTAAAATAAGTAATTAAAAAAATAGATAAGAAAGAAGGAAAATAAATAAATAAAATAAACAAGCAAATTGAAAGAGAAAATATGAAATAAATAAATAAAATAGCTAAAGGGGTAAGTACTACAAGCAAAAGTATTTAGGCTAAATACAAAACACAAGAATCGAAGGAAAAGATTTGAAAGGCCTATAAAAAGATAATGATATCTCTATATAAGATCCTCTACCCGTGTCCTTGTTTCCCAAAATTTTCTGTTGAGGGTTAAGTCTTTGGTACGCTTTAGTAGGACTATATCATACATGATCACCTTCTTTTAATTCTTTTTAGGTCTTCACTTTCTTCTCTTACAGTCTCTTAGTACAATCTTCTTATATCTTCTCACTTAAGCATCACGATGTCTCCTCTTAACACATCCAACCACCTGAACCTTTTTTCCCTTAATTTACCATTAATGTTAGTCACCCCCAATTTGTCTCTTACTACTATATTTTTGACCTTATCTCTTCTTGTAAAGTTGTACATCCAATGAAATATCCTCATCTCCACCACCACTAACTTATGATTATGCATTTATTTGATGGCTAATACTCTACCTCATAGAGCATCGTTGACCTAATTACTAAATGGTAGAATTTACCTTTTAGCTTGAGTATTATCTTCTTATAACATAAATCTCCTAATGCACCACTCCCCATTTAAAGCCTCTTTGATTTGATATAGTGAACTATGTCGTCATCTATCTCGCCATTAATTTGGATTATGGATCCAAGGTACTTAAAATAGTCTTTTCATAATATAATTTCTGAATCAATCTTTATGTCTATATCAGATGCAACCCCGTGGCCTAGAAAGTCTAACTATTTAATCTTAGTCCTACTCAATTTAAAGTCCTTCAACTCTAGCGTATCCCTCCAAAGTTTGAACTTGACATTAACCTTCTATTTTGTTTCATCCACATTAACCTAATATGATAAAAGACTAAAACACTAGTTTTTTTTTATGGGATGCATTAATCACATTAGTTGTAATTTGATGTGACTCTTTAATCACCTTAGTTGTAATTCACTTTGGTTGTTTGTGTTCATATTTTTTGTGATCTATTCTTCTTAGTCATATTATTACATTATTTCTTCTTAATCATCTCCTTATATTAACGTTTTAAAAATTGCACAGAAAATTAAAGTAGTGGGATAAGAGGTTTAAAGTTTAAAAGATTTAACCAGTATTAGACCATTATAAAACTTACTAAAGATTAAATAAATTAAAGAATTTAAAATATGATTGAAAGAAATTGTCCTTATCAATTGAAGAATATAAATTTTAATTGAAAAAATTGTTAAATGAAAACGAATTGACTTATTTTAGTTAATTATTGTGCAAAAATTGGCCGATTAATTAATAAAATGATCAATTTTTAACAATAAAAGTTATTAAAATAAATCAAATTAAAAAGTTGAAAACCAAACTGAAAAGTTAAATAGTTCAAAATTTTTATAATCAAACCGGTCAAATTTATTGAATTTTTTAATTATTACATTAAATAGTTTCTTTTCATTTCATCCATATCTTGACACTTCTTTTTTTATCTCTTTCTTTCTTTTCAATTGTACCTTTCTTTCCCTTCTTCTTTAGTTGAATAAAGGAGATACCGATCAATGTCTATTTTTACCAACTAACATAGTCCGCAACTAACTGGAATGAACTGATTTTTTCCTGCTATGATATCTTAAATTTTTGTACTATTTTCTTATTGGTACAATGCATAATGGTATGATGTTGATTATACTAATCTTAGCCTTTAATAATCGTTAAAAGTATTTATGATCAATTAGGTCCCATAGATAATCTCAAACATTAACAACCGTTTCTAATATGTTTAATAATATTTTGATGAATATTTCTTTATAATTGATCACCCCTCTAAAACCTGCTTATTACAAACTGTGTTCTTGTTCTTATTCCCCGTTGTTTTACAGTTAACAAATTGCCCAACTAGTATAAATGATTGTTTAAGGATTTAAACTTGTCTAGAAAACCACAGTTTTGTTTTTGATCTCCATGATGAGGAAGCTTATGCAAGGACTTATGGTATTACAGCTCATGATGACAAAGAAACATTAGATATCTTGGCATAATCACTTTGTGATATACTATCACCTTTGTTCTTTATGAGATGAACATTGGAATCATAAGGAACTCTTACAAGTGTAATATCAAAATAATTGAATTTATATATTACCTTATCAATGTAATGAGATTGATACAAAGAAAAGTCGTTCTCTATTTTAGAAAATTTAATTCCAAGAATCAAATCGGCCTTTCCTAAATCTTTCACATCAAATTGAGAAGATAGAAATTTCTTAGTCTTACTAACCATATCAATAGTATAACCAAAAAATCAACATGTGATCCATATAAACATATATAAACAAACATTTTGATCCATCCATTTTTAATAAACATAAGAATCAGAAGCATTAACAACAAAACCATTTTAAGTCAAGGTGTTATTGAACTCCTCATACCACTGTTTTGGAGCTTTTAAAAGGTCATACAAGGACTTCTTAAGTCTACAAAGCTTGTTTTCTTGACTAGGTCCCTCAAAGCCTTCGAGTTGCTCCATATATAATTCTTCCCCTAAATCTCCATTCAAAAAGACTACTTTTACATCCATTTGATGCATAATTAAACCATATATGGTAGTTAGGGCTATTAGAGCATGAATAGTGGCAATCTTAGTCATAGGTGAATAGGTATTAAAGTAGTCAATCCCTTTTTTCTGATCAAAATCTCTCACCACAAACCTTGCCTTAAACCTGTCAATAGAACCATCATGTCTGCATTTCCTTCTAAACACCCACTTATCACTAATAGGTTTACGACCATTAGGTAAGTCAATAAGATCCCATATATGGTTAGTCTGAAGGGATTATAATTCATTATTTATATAATGTTTCTAAAACGGAGCATCTGTGGATGTTACTGCTTCTATATAGGTCTTCAGATCATCATCTAAAAGAAATAATGATACAACGTCCTTGGTTATGACATCAATAGTCTTAACTAAGAAAGTAGTAATAAAATCAGGTCCAAAACTAGTTTCAGTTTTATGCCTCTTACTCCTCCTAATTTCAACAACTGGCTTATTATTAACAAAAGTAGTAGCATGTATAGTATTAGAAAGAGGTAAATGTACAAAAACATGATCATCATTTACAACTTTAGAATTAGAAGGTGTTAGAGTAGTTCTCTAAAGTCAATTATCTTTAGCACTTTTGTACAAACTTTATTTTAATTAATAAAGTGAAAGACAATTTTTCATTAATTTGATTTTTTTATTTATGAATTGATGTTGATCTTAAATCAAATTAATGAAGTCCATGATACAAAACATAGCATGAAGGAAATCATGATGAAGATTCCTATCATGTGCAATTGTATTTGTATCTAAATTATCCCTAATAATAAGATTAATAAGATAGGATATTATTAATCTAGATGGACAAGCATAAGTTATACTCGATCTATCTAGATTAATAATGTCCTATCTTGTTAATCTTATTGCTAGGGATAATTTAGATACTAACACAATTGCACAGATTGGATCTCATAAACTATAAGCATGAGATGTTTAGAGTTAACATATGGATGCTTACTAAGAGTAGTAAGTACATCGGATAACCATCTATGAGATTATCTTATGGATGATCTATCAAATATTAATGATTAATCTCATCATAGCAATGGTGTAAATATTTTTAGACTTGAGACTCAAGGATATCTTAGACACTGATCATGTGCCTTGACATCATTCCTTATTGCCTTAAGACGAGGTCACTCATAGGGTGGTGATTGGGTATAACTACTAGTATTCGAAGATAATTGGGTAGTCAATAAAAGGATTTACCACTCTTGTTAGAAGGAGATGATACCCACGGCCTCTTGACAGGGTCATTAATTAGGAGTCTCTGGCCAAAGCAAATATGTTCCATTAAGAGAGTTTTCAATGACACAGAGTAATGAGATCCCTAGGATAAGAACTAACATCACTTAGACTAGATGTGACATAGTCAATCTGATGGGAGTTGACAAATAGTCCATACTTTAGACCAAGTGGGGTATAGAATGGTGAAGAGACAAATTGTACGGTAATTAACTATGGAAAGGTTCATAGGTTGGATAATTAACTATCAAAGAGGTTGTATGTTAATACAATTATATTATGGTAAATTAGCATCATGAAACCCTAAAGATCGGATGGAAAACAAAGTGTGTATGGTTGTTTTAAGTAGGTCACGATCGTGACCGAAGGTAAGGCTGTTATTTAAGTAGGCATTGCCTTCATTTAAGTAGGCCATGATCATGGCTCATAGGCACGATTGTGACCGAAGGCTTGACAGTTGATACATAAGTGAGTTCTTCACTTATGTAGAAGAACCTAACTAGTCAAAAACACACTTAAATGAAAGGATAAGCAGTCTATAAGAGTTCTAGAGTGAGAGAGAAGTGGTCTTGAGTCTTCTTCATGTAATTTATGTAATTGTTGCATGAATCTAATTGCATGCAACATATTCTTGATCCATCTCTCCATTTGATCATCTACTTAAATTCATCAAGTTTGGTGTTTTAACTACCCTTACACACTACTTATTCTTCATCTTTGCATGTTCTTGGGTGGTCAAAGAAGGGTTTGGTGTTATGTTGATTTGAAAAAAATTGTATAAATTCTAGAAAAATTGTTTTTCGAATTTTCATTCACAAAAATGTTTATAAGATGTTTTGACATTTTTCTGTCAAAGGAAATTGCAATTGAATGTCATTTATGATTTTATTTTGAACTTATATCTAGTCTTTTCAAATGATGGTTTCTGAGAATTTTTGAAAACTAAATGCATGTGCTGATTTTGAAAATTTTGTAATAATTTAAGAAAATTTTTTCTAATTGTCTTTCATAGAAATGTTTATAAGGTGTTATGTTATGTCTTTGTCAAATGAAATTCAATTGAATATCTTTTTCTATTTTTTTACAAATTTAGTTTCAGTCTGGTGTATGTATTAAATTTTGGGAAATTTTGGAAATTTGATGAACATGCATGCTTGTAAATTCCATATTAAATTTTATAAAAATTGTTTTTATTAATTTTCTGTGTGGACATGCAAGATAAGATGTTTCCACATATGTGAGATGCATGACCCTTGTTGTTATAGTGATTATCTTATGCATGCATGATGTAAAGTATGATTAGTGTTAGAAGTAAAATGACAAGTGTCATAGACATGTGAAGTGCTAGTTAATTCCACTAAGTGAATAAATAATTCTTGGGAATTAGATTCTGGAATTTTTTATTAAACACATTTAGAATGTGTATAAGAGTCTCGAATTTTTCCAGAATTAATTGAATTTGATTCAATTTATAAATCAAGTCAAAGTCAACATTGCTCAACTTTTTGAAAGCTGATGGAGTTGACTTGTTTAATGACTTATATGTATGTATTTCAGTTAAGGACCTTAATAAGGTTTTTATTAGATAAGAAATGTATGATTTGATGCTAGTAGCATGCTAAGTGCATGTGATTGAAATTAGGGTTTTGGAAATTTTCTAAACGTCGAATCAGTCCTTTTAGTGTCTAGTAGGTTAACTTATTTATCTTGATGATTTTGGCCGTCAAGATATTTTTGGCTTGTGCTGAAATTGTCTAGATAAATTTGAGATGACCTAGGGATGTTATAGAAGACTAACTGACATTTGGAAATTTTAGAAACCCTAGGGATTAATTTAGATTAATCCAAGTAGAGCACATCATTTCTAGTGTGACAAAAAAAAGGTATGTGTACTAGGATTAAAGTTTTTAATTTGAACATCAAAATAATTGAATTTTAGGGTTTCTAATTGAATCACATTCATAATTCGAATTAGCCGAGACTAACACTAGTACCTGATTCGGTTCAAGAGTTGAATCGAATCACAAACTTTACTTGCATAGTCACGTCACAACCTAAATTAAACCTCTTTTGTGTTATACATGCATTAGATGCATTTTAAGGGTGGTTATGGACATAGGCTCAATTTAATTGAGTTGTCCACAATCTATACACACACACACACACACACACACACACACACACACACACATCGGATTTATACAACCTAACTTCGTCTCTATCCATATTGACCTTGGGTTTGCCCAACAAATCAATGTTTCCAGTTAGGACCAACCCATTAATCGAAAATCTAATTTCTACCGATTAATCTGAAAATCTAATTTATGTGGTTTAAACATTTTTGTGTAGAGCGAGCTTGAGTTTGCCTAATAACCCAACTCTAAAAGAACTCTGGTTCTTGCCATATTAAGCATTTGTGAGACCTAAGAATAAATCCCTCAACCAAAATATTAGGACTTACGCCTTCCTTTGATATGGTAAGAACCAGAGTTCTTTTAGAGTTGGATTATTGGGCAAACTCAAGCTCGTTCTACACAAAAATGTTTAAACCATATAAATTAGATTTTCAGATTAATGGTAGAAATTAGATTTTCGAATTAATGGGTTGGTCCTAACTGAAAACATTGATTTGTTGAGCAAACCCAAGATCAATGTGGATAGAGACGAAGTTAGGTTGTATACATCGGATGTATATGAATAAACGGTTGATAACCCAATGAGTGTGATAAATCAACAGTCGATGGTACAAGTCGATAGTTGCATAACTGAATCTAATTGGTGCCTACCGATTGACCTAAGATAGCTTGTTGGGCAAAACCAAGGTCATTATTAGTAAATATTAGATATCGACCCATTAGGAAAACTATAAGTTTTCTCGAATTTGCAGTGAGGGCTATGGACTTGAATAAAAATAGTAAGACCCATAATGCAAGTGATTAAAGTCCTTATCGATATACATTAGTGTAAATTTTAACATTTTCTCTCGTTCTTCTAGATTATTGAATTGCCACGATGTTTTCGTCCAGTGTGAACCTACACTCCCTACTAGATTCCAACAAACTCACAGGACCCAACTTCTTAAACTTGCTACGGAATTTGAGAATTGTTCTTAAATATAAAAAACTAAGATATGTCCTAGATGAACCACTTCCTAATCCCCCTATTGTTGATGCATCTGATGAGGATCGGAAAGCTTATAAGAAGCCACTGGATGATAGTTAGCTGACTAGCTATATTATGCTGGCCTCTATGTCACCAGAGCTGCAAAAGCAGCATGAGGCTATGAATGCTCATATTATAATCTACCATCTAAGAGAACTATTTGATGAGCAAGCTCGGTCTAAAAGTTTCGAGACCTCGAGGTTGTTTTTTTGCTCTAAAATGGCTGAGGGATCATCTCCAATGCAGTATGCATTGAAGATGTACAGGTACATTGAAAGGTTAGCCAGTTTAGGTTTTGTAATGGATCATGAATTAAGTATAGACTTAATTCTAACTGATTTGATGGATAGTTATCCACAGTTTGTGCTTAACTATCGGATGAACTAAATATCCACATCGATATCTGAGCTGATTATTCTACTCAAAACAGATGAGCAAACTGTAAAGAAAGATAGTAAGGTTGTGATGCTGGTGGACTTTGCTTCTGGTTCTCGCAAGAAGAACCAAAAGAAGAAGAAGAAGTCAAGAAGCCAGTTGGAGGTGTAGCCAAGAAGAAGGCAAAGGAGACTGCATCAAAGGGGATTTACTTCCACTGCAACAAGGAAGGATATTGGAAGAGGATGTAGAAAGCTTATCTGGAGTCACTAAAGCAGAAGAAGGCATTAGATGCCCCATCATCTACTTCATGTATGTTATTTGTTATTGAGGCTAATATTATTTATGATCATAATATTAGATATAGGATGTGGCTCACATATATGTGCTAATATACAGGGTCTTAGGGATAGTAGACCACTCAAGAAGGGAGAGGTGAACCTACAAGTGGGAAATGGAGCAAGAGTTACTACATTAGTCGTAGGAACATATATTTTGTATCTTCCTAGTGGGCTAAAGTTAGTTTTGGATAATTGTTATTATGTACCCATTATGACAAAGAACATTGTATCTGTTTCATGTCTTAATAAAACAAGATTTCATTTAACTTTTTCAAGTAATGGTTATTCAATTAAGTTGAATGAAATGTTGTATGGTACTGCTAAATTGTGCAATGATACTTACATATTAGATATGTACAATCCAATTTTAAATTTCAATGACAATAAAAGAAAAAATGAGATAACTTAAAATCATCTTACTTATAATATTGTCGACTTGGCCATATAAGTGAGAGATGCATGGCTAAGCTACACAAGAGTGGTAGCTTAGGGTCATTTGATTATGAATCATATGACAAGTGTGAATCTTACTTGTTAAGCAAGATGAATAGATTACCTTTTAAAGGAAAGGGTGAACGAGCGAATTGGTTATAAACCTAATACATTTTGATGTGTGTTGTTCGATTGTCCATTCATTTCAAAGGTGGTTTTATGTACTTCATTATCTTTGTTGATGATTATTCATGATATAGGTATATGTATATAATGAGATACAAGTATAAAGCATTTGAAATGTTCAAACAATTCAGACATGAAGTAGAGAAACAACTCGGTAAAAGTGCCAGGACACTTCGATCAAATCAAGGTGGCGAATACTTGAACAAGGAGTTTCTAAGTTATCTCATAACGAGATTGTATCCCAATGGACTCCGCCTTACACAACACAATATAATGGTGTGGATGAAAGGAGAAATTGAAACTTATTAGACATGGTGAGGTCAATGATGGGCTTAGCGGATCTACGAAAATCCTTTTGGGGTTATGTACTCACTGTTGTTTATATGACAAACAGAGTTCCTTCAAAAGCAGTTGAAGTTACTCTATATGAGATATGGACTAACAAGAGGCTCTATCTTTCTCATATGCAAGTTTGGGGTTGTTCGGCTTACATAAAGCAGATTCAATCAGACAAGCTTAAACCAAAATCTGATAAATGTCTATTTGTAGGATATCCTAAGGAAACAATTAGATATCAAATCTACAATGCTCTAGTGCAAAAGGTGTTTTTCTCAAAGTATCCTATCTTTTTATAGAGAGAGTTTCTTCTAAGAGAAAACAATGGGAGCACAGTTGAACTTGATGAAGTTCAAGATGCTCAAATAGATGTAGATTAACTGCCTGAACTCGAGATTGTTGTTCATGAAGATGAGACAACAATTGAACCTTCTGAGACACATAATGTTCGTAGGTCAAGTAGGATATTTAATATTCCAGAGATATAGATTTCTCGTAAGTGAACATAATGTTGTATTGCTTATTGAAGATGTAAGGCCTACAACCTATGAAGAGGGTATGAAGAGTTCAGAATATGAAAATTGGCTTCAAGTTATGAAGTCCGAAATGGATTCCATGTCTAAAAACCAAGTATGGACTTTGGTTAACCAACCCGAAGGGCTAAAATCCATAGGTGCAATTGGATTTTTAATAAGAAAATTGACATGGAAGGTAATGTGATTATCTATAAAGCGAGGTTAGTCGCTAAAGGCTATCGTCAGAGACAAGAAATTGACTATGACGAGATATTTAGCCCTATAGCCATACTTAAATCCATTAGAATACTCTTAGCTATTGCTACTCATTATGATTATGAGATATGGCAAATGGATGTGAAGACCACTTTCTTTAATGGAAATCTTATCGAGGATGTGTGTATGATACAACATGAGGGTTTCACATCTATAGATGACAAAAAGATATGCAAGCTTCAGAAATCCATTTATGGGTTGAAGCAAGCATCTAGCAGTTGAAACATTTGATTTGATGAGATAATCAAAGAGTTTGGTTTCTCACAAAATTCAGATGAACCTTGTGTGTACAAGAAGGTTAATGGGAGTGCTATCATATTCCTTGTATGATATATGGATGACATATTACTAATGGGAAATGATGTCTCAAGTTTGTAATCAGTCGGAATTTGGTTGTCCCGAAATTTCTCCATAAAAGACCTTAGAGAAACAACTTATATATTGGGAATAAAGATCTATAGAGATAGATCAAGAAAGTTGCTAGGTCTTTCACATTTTACATCATAGATAAAATGCTAAAGAGGTTTAGCATGGAGCAGTCTAAGAGAGGTTTTCTTCCCATGACACATGGGATAAAACTCTCGAAATCTATGGTCCAAAGATGCAAGATGAGAGGACTTGCATGAGTTTGATCCCATATGCTTCAGCAATAGGATCAATCATGTATGCTATGTTATATACTAGACTTGATATATTGTATGCTTTAACTGTTACGAGCATATATCAATAAGATCCCGGTGAGTGTCACTAGGTGGTTGTCAAGAATATCCTAAGTACTTAAGAAAGACTAAAGATGTATTCTTAGAATATGGAGATGGAGAGCTAGTAGTAAGCGGACATACAGATGCCTGCTTTCAATCTGACAGTGATGATTCCAAATCCCAGTCAGATTACATCTTCACATTGAATGGATGAACGGTCAGTTGGAAGAGTTCTAAACAAGAGACAACTACAGATTTAACGACCAAGTTAGAGTACATTGTAGCTGAGAAGTAGCAAAAGAAGCTATTTGGATCAAGAAGTTCATTATGGAACTTGGAGTGGTTCCGAGCATTATAGACCCAATATTGTTGTATTATGACAACAATGGGGCTATTGATCAAGCCAAGGAACCAAGGTCTCATAAGATGTCTAATTACGTACTCAGAAGATATCACCTGATTAGGGAGATAATTGATAGAGGTGATATGAAGATCGAGAGAGTGCCTATATATCAGAACATCGTTGATCCTTTAACTAAGTTACTTCCTTAAATGAAATTTGATTCTAGTGTACTAAAATATGGTATTAGATACAAAGGCAATTGAATTTAGTGCAAATGGGAGATTATTGGAGTAGTGCTCTAAAGATAATCACCTTTAGTGTTGGACCCCATCTCTAGAGCCCAACTATCGATCCGAAGTCATAAGCGTGGGTGGAATACCCCGTAGGGTTATTTCAATGAACCCTCACTTACTTTCCATAAGTATTTTTGTATTCAATACTAAGGGCAATAAATTTTTGTGAAAAACGATATATTAGGAATCTATTACTTTAAGAATCACTTCATTCGGAGGTCGGATGAAGAAGTTACGGCCAAAAATATCAAACACGTTTAAGTCCTTAATCATTTTGTACCTGCCTTGGAGAGATTGCCATAACTTTCACTAAAAATGTCGTATTGATGTAATTTTTAGACTATTTTAAAGAGGAATTTGAGATCTACAACTTTCGTGAAGAGATCAAAGTGAGATTCGACTTCTAAAATGATCAAAATTGCAATTTACTGTAGCTATCCCGTGAATGTCCATTTAACAGACATACATGTCCACCTAACGAACATAGATGGGCTTGGGAGCCATTTTTTACCCGAGAAGGTCCGTTTAAAGGAAATGGACATTAGCGAGGCTGGAGGTCCCTTTTCACCCAAGAAGGTCCATTTAATGGACCTAATGTCTGTTTAACGGACATATGTCACCCAAAACCTCCTCCAAAACCTCTCCAATGGTTCCTACATCCATTCTAACATTATATTCACCCATAATCTTCCCAAATTTAACCCTTCTAGTGCAATACCACTTCAAATCCATTCAAGCACCATTTTTTTCCCATTAAATCTTCTAATCCCTACTCATTTGATTCATCAAGACCACTAATTTTCATCATTTACCATAGATGTCTTAGGTTTACATCTCATGCAGCATCACCACTTATAATACTCATATCTCTTAACGCTGATATCCAAAATTTGCACACTTTATACTGTTGGAAAGCTAAGAGAATAAACTACAACTTCTAATAAGGATACTTTGTATAAATCATCCTAGATTAATCCAGTTTTTTCCTTGAAATTAGGACACAATTTCTATCTGTCATTTTCATAATACATCTCACTTATATGTAACAACAATTCGTATTCAAAATTGATCATCTCAATTTGATAACTTCTTTAAATGTACCTAATTCCAATTTAACCTTATCCTTAATTAATTCATATTTCAACTCCACCTCATCCATACCCACATTCATATTTCAATTTGACAATCATCCATACACAAATTCACATTTCATTTTGACATTATGAAATAAGAGTTTTACAAAACTTTAATGGCATTTCCAAGCCACATTACAACATCAATATCAAAATCCAAAATACAAAAGATGCAAAATCCAATAATTCTTGAAATACATCTGAAGCCTTATTTTACGTAAACTACTCCAAAACAAAACAAAACAAAACATGCAAATTCAGAGTAATGTCTTGATTTTCTTTCACTCGATCTCTTACTCATCACCTGAATAGGGGAAGGAGAATGGGAGTGAGCTTAAAAGCTCGTGGGTGACAGTTTATAATCGATAATAAGCAAAACCATTGAAATTATTCATTTGTCATAGAAAATTCTTATTGAATTCAAGAAAAGCATAGTTCTAACCAATTCACAATAATACAAATCATGTAAGCATCAATTTGACAATTCACAGATGCAATGCACAACAAATAGGTCGAGGGTTCCGTGGAATAAAACAGAGAAATTGAAGTTTACTCCGTGAACGAAACAAGTCCACTTTTAAGATCTCGTGGGTCACAAGCGGGCAGCTGGGAGAAAGTTTTATGTCAACGTGCAGGTGACTACGAAACGGTTCCTCTCTCGCTCAAACACAATCAAATCTATGCTCAATTCATTTCCATACATTTTCATATTCTCATGCTTTTTCCTCTTTTTCTTTATACAAAATGCCATGATACATTTCAATGACATAACATGATCATACATCATAATACATTTTTCCACATTCACAACAATTCATATCCAATCAATATAGCATATACCCACATGTAAGCAAATTCTTTAAATCATTTAAAAGCAATATATGCACATTTATGAAGTAATTGAAATCATTTTATTCTCTTGATTTGGAAAAACTTTAATGGCTCATTATTCAATTATAAACATGAAACCTACCTTAGAAATCCTTACTCAAAGGTGCCTCACCCTTTGCTCCTCTTGCCTTCCTTGATTTCCTTTAACAATAGCCAAAAAATCCATTCAATTGGAATTCCAATTTATGATTAGGTAAATGAATAAATTTGATAATACTTTCTTCTAGAAAAGCTTTCCCCATTGTTGTAAGTTTCTAATGACTCTAAAATCATTCAATTTGGTTTAGTACTCTAAAAGTTATGCCCCAATCATTTTTGGTTTGTTCCAATACTAACACAACATTCTATGTTCAACTTCCCTTCAACAATTGAGATCCTTAAAGACTTAATTGGAAGTTCATTCCTTCATATGACTTGTAGCCCTGTGTCTATAGTTTACACCAAATTAAAAATAATTCCATTTACATAACTACAAAAAAAGTTATGTTCAAATTAGAAGTTCGCGTTGGAAAGTTCACCATGGCTAACTTTTACAGAAACGTATTCCGGGAGCATTTTTTGCTACATTTTCCAACTTTTTACTTCCCACATTTCACATATAACCCATATAAACACTAAACCATCACTTGTACTTCATTTTCAACTTCATTTCAACTCAATATCATTAACAAAAACATCAAAATCTATCTTTGATCTTTAACCCTAAAAGAGAACACTTGCCCATGGCATTCACTAACAACTTCCCACATATATTAAGCTATATTTGAGTTTCATCTAACCAAAAAAGATGGAATAATGTTCATACTTACTTGTTGATGCTTTAAAATCTTCAAAATCTTCAAAAATCTCCAAACCCTAGCTTTCCTCTTCTTTTTCTCCTATTCCCACGACACTCTCTTCTTCTCTCCCTCATTCAAAATTCTTCTTCTTCTAATTTCTACTCTTAATAATCATACAAATTTCCATTTTGCCCCTCCAATATAAGCCTTATGTCTTATACCCTTAAGTGAACTTCCGACAATGCCCTTCATTCATTCTTATCACATTAATACTTCAATTCAATTAACCTATGTCATAAAATCTTACTAACATTAACATAATAATTAACTCCACAAAATAATCCCTTAAAGACCTCACAATTTATTCAAATCATACTTGATCCTCAAGAAAAAAAAATTTTGGGGGCCAACACTAGAGACATGGAGCTTGCAATTATCTGGAGGAATAAAATTTTAATTCAGTCCCTAAGACTTTCAATATTTGGATGGAAGTTAAGCATAGAATATTTGCTTCAGTATAAGAATGATTTGGAAAATAGGGCCGACACTTATGGTATTAGAGAATGAAGATGAACCAAGGATGACTAATGAGGGTTAATTGGAATAACCATACATGGTTAAGGATATTTTACTAGTATAAGCTCACGTTTTATGGTTCTGAATGTTGGGCTCCTAAATTGGGGTCCAACATATGTGGTATCAGAGCCTAGAATTGAGATCTTACATGGGCAATTTTCAGAATATGTGTCAATCACAAAGGCAATTGTTAAGAGTTTAGGCAAATAGACTTAAAGAGAATGATGATCTGACAGAATGTGAGAAAATGAAAGTTTGTAGATATTATGTAGTCTGATATGTTAGACATAGATGCAATACTTGTGATTATGTTAGTGAATATGGTGACGGAATTTTGTTGTGGATACGTACTTGGGTTGATATGGGTGTGAAAATATTTGCATGAATCAACTGAGAAGAAATAGAGACATAAGTAGAAATGACAAGATTTCAGGTGTATAAGCAAGGTGGAATTGAAAGGTTGAACTTGGAAGTTATAATGATTGTTTAATTGTTATGATAAGAGTTAAGATATGGTATAAGAAGATGTTAGTGGAATTGAGATCGTTGATGATGTTACAATAAGTAATGAATTCAAAGATAAAGAGAAAAATATCGTCTAGGATTAATGGAGATTAAAGTATCATTTGTGTAAGATATAAATTGGTGAATTGTTGGAGATAAATATGTGGACAAAATGGGATGAATTTGATGATACCCACCTAAGCATATGCGGCAGTAATTATGTTCATTACTCCATTAAGTTTTAGTGATTAGAACATTATGACCTTGTAAGAATGATAGAAATCGATCCTTTTGTGGTATTAAGGATAGCTAATAATGTGATTATGATAATAGATAATTCATAAAGATTGCATGAACAGTATAGAAGATAGTAGCAAGAAAATCTTTCGAAGAAGAATTTCACTGAGTTAGATTAAGTAGATCATATAGTTTATATTAAGGATGATTGATGAAAGAACAAAACAGAAATGAATTTATAATAAATCAAAAATGAATATTGGAGTTATCCCTAGTGGAAACTCAAGCATACGAGGTAAAGTGTGCTATGAGAATGTATGTACTTTGTTTTTATGTAAAGTATCCAACTACGTGAGTGGATTTTTGGTAACACTATTGCTAATGTGAGGAGAACTTAGATCCACATTGTATTCTATGTGAGTATGCACAGGAGATATACATTAGGTTCGATGAATGTGCTACCCATACAGGAAGTTAAGTTGCAAATAAATTGAAATGTGTGGAGAAACTAGTATAAATGAGCAAACGTTAGAATAAGTCAATGTGAGGTATGAGGAAATCGAATGAGTTGAAAAAATCATTTGAGAAAGAAAGTCAATTGGGAAATTGAAAATAACGTGAGATAATGTTACCTCATTGAGGAATTAGTTATTTAAGGAATTATGAGGACTAATTAGGGGATACATGGAGTTTGATAATAATTGTTTGAGTTAACAATTGCCCCGATAGTACTATGGTATAGAAGATTAAAGTGATCCAAGCAAAATTTGATGATGTATTAAAGGTATTCAAAAAGTTGAGAAGAATAGTTTGAATACGTGAAGAAAAATGAGTAAAGCGCATGAGTAATGAAAGTAAAGGGAATTTTGAGGAATTATACTGATATTAATTATATCGTATGGATTTGGAGATTCTATAATATGTAATGATGTTATATAAGAGATTTGGATAAAATTCAATGCAGCATGATAAAGTGATTTCATATGTATGGAGATAACTCAAATCCTATGAGTTGACTATTCGATACATGATTTAGAGCTGCTATAGTAGTGATTGCTTTGAAAGTTTAGAGATAGTATATGTATAGCAACATCTTGGACATATATATATATATAGATTATAAAAGTTTGAGAAAATTATATATATATATATATATTATAAAAGTTTGAGAAAATTATCGAGTTGAGAACAATTGAATACGAGACTGAGACAATGGATATAAGTACTGAAAGACAATGATGGTACAAATGAGTATTTCCCAGTAAAGTTAGTGCTGCATCTAATACAGTAAACAAAAATCCCAATAGTAGTGAAGCACAAATTTGAGATTTTGAGGTTATCAGATCTAGTGCAAAAAGGAAGCATAGAATATGGAGTGAAATTTTGGGCAAATCAAAGTACTAATTGTTATCGAATTGAAGATTAGTATCACATGGAAGGATTAACCAAGTCCAAATTGAGGATTCCGAAATCGTGAATATTATTAAGAGATTGAAAACAGATCTGAATTTTGGTTCGAATAGGAAAAATGATACTTTGTCATTAAAATAAGAAGTATGTGTGATCAATAGAGGTGATATAGCAATGTATAGTTTTATTTGACTTCAAGCATCACAATCATCATCATAGTGATTTCATTATAATACTGTATAAGAAGTTAGATAACAAAAAGAGTCGTTCGCTTTTGTATTGTGAAGATTAAGGCCTAAAAATTGTTGAAGGATAAAATTAGAGATGTTACTGATAGGTGAAATTGATCAATATTAGAAATTAAGTGATTCAAGAAAGATGAATGAATTAGGTGGCTCAATGCCAAAGGCATGGGATACAATAAGAATAGACATAAGAGTTAAGTGTACTGACACTATAGTGATGTGATTTATTAAGTGAAAGATAAATTATCTCTGAGAGTATCACCGTGCCAAGGTGTGCTCAGACTAGGAAGAAGGATTAGTTAAGCCCAACATGAATAGGTCTGTGTGAAATAGTTATGAGAAGTGCTACTAATGAAAGATTTCTTAAATTCGTAATGTGATATATGTGAGTATGTTAAGAATATTGATATGATATGATATTGTTGTTATTGACACATGAAGTGGAAAATTGTGAGTAATCTGAAGTATATTGAGGAAACAGATAAGATAGTGTGATATTTGAATAAGTTATGGAGGGATTGATTGAATCCGTTAACTAGGGTCATTTGAAAGAAATTATTTGAGTGATGAAGTTAAATGAAAAATGGAGGAGCACAAGAGGAAGCATACCCCTTCCCCTAGATCAGTCACGTAAGAATTTCGAGGCCGAAACTCTTTTAAGAGGGGGAGAAATGTTGGCCCCCAAAATTTTTTTCTTAATGAATAAATATGATTTAAATTAATTATGAGGTCTTTAGGAAAGTTTGTGGAGTTAATTATTATGTTGATGTTAGAAAGATTATATGATATAGGTTGATTGAATTAAAGTGTTAAGGTTATAAGAATATTCAAGGGTGTTTTTGGTAAGACACTTAAGGTTAAAAGAACCTAAGCTTATAAGGAAGGGTAAAATGAACTTTTTAGACTCATTAAGGGTAGAAATGGAAGAAGAAATGTTGGCTTGCTATTTTAAGAAGGGGAAAACGAAAATAGGAGAGAAAGAAGAGAAATACCAAATCAAAGAGAAAAAGAAGAGATATTTTGGTGGTTGAGAGAAAAGAAGAAAATTGAGCTAGGTTTTCTTCATTTCTTAGTTTTTGAGAGAGATTTTGAAGTGGTTCAAGAAGAGAAAAAGGTATAGGAAGAGAAGAGCTTCCATTTGAGTCAAAGATCTCTTCATTTGGTGAAGAATTAAGGTAAGATCGTTTTAAATCTTTTAGATTTTTAGAAGGATTTTAGTTCATGAAATTTATAAAATGCATAGGTTTAAGTATTCTAGCACCAATTTTAGTGATTGTGATTTGTGAGATTTTCAATTGAAAGCCTTATTGAGTGGGATTTTTGTTATTGTAGAAGGAAATTAAGAAAGGTAAGAGAAGCAAGAGTAGAGACATTTTGATCAAGTCTTTAAACAAGGAAATCAAGGTGGGTGCATGTTTATAATAGAGTAAATAAGCCACTAATGTTTTCTTTGAATCAAAGAAATTTAATAATTTCAATTGCATCATAAGTATTGCATTTATTGCTTTTGAATGATTTGAAAATTTTCAATATCTGGTTTTATAAATTGTTTGACGATTTATGAAAAGGCTTGAAAGTGATTTTTCAAAAAAATATCATGTTTATGAAATCATGTTTTCGAAATATCTAATGTCTATGAAAAGTCAAGATTCAAAAAAGTGCCATTTTTTGCAATATGTTTACAAGATATGAATTACATGATTTTGTGAGTTTGTGGTGATCCCCTAAGTTAAGTCAAGTGCACTTTGATAAAAAGACTTCTCCCGCTTGCCCGTTAGTGGCATGGAACTCCTTCATGGACTCCCATAAGTTTACGACTATGCAAAATCATTATATGGGATTGCGTTAGTACATTTTGTTCACAGTTATACAGGACTCGTATGGGAAATGTATAGTACGTTTCATTTTGGATCCACCCAAACAATTTTGATGTGCATAAGTTTGGATCCACCCAAATCATTTTGATGTGCTTATGTGCTTATGTTATGTTAACAAGTTTGATGCATTCATATTTTGTAACTTGTAGATTTTGGCTGAAAGCTTAAGAAACATGTGTTTTATGAACTCATTGAGAATTTTCTATGACAAGTGAATGTTTTCAAAGATTTTGCTTATTGTTCCATTATAAACCGTTACCCATGAGCTTTCAAGCTCACCCCCTTTTTCATCCCATCTTCAGATGATAGCTAAGAGATCAAGTGATCAAGAGCCTAAGGGAATTTCTCCAAATTTGCTTATTTTGTATTTTGAGTTGGTTTTGGGAA
>JAOSBK010000005.1:6709643-6720106 GCA_027568895.1 Erythroxylum shatona | reverse complement strand
TCGAACTAAGGCATAAACACATAATTAACACAATTCATGCTTAATAACATCAATTAAGAAAAATTTGGGGTCCAACAAGATGACTCACTATGAGATTATCATATGGATGATCTATCAAATTTCAATGATTAATCTCATTATAGCAATGGTCTAGATATCCTTAGACTTAAGGTACCCAAGGATATCTTGGATACTGATCCTGTGCTTTAACATCATTCTTTATTGCCTCAAGATGAGGTTGCTCATAGGATGGTGATTGGGTACAGTTATTGGTATTCGAAGGTAATTAGATAGTCAATAAAGGATTCACCATTCATAATAGAAGGAGATGATACCCACCACCTCTTAACGGGGTCATTACTCAGGAGTATCTGGCCAGAGTAAATATGTTTCATGAGGTGACTCTTTAATGACACATAGAGTAATGAGATCCCCAAGACAAGAACTAACATCACTTGTACTATATATGGCATAGTCGGTCTAGTGGGAGTTGAAACATAGCCCATACTCTTAACTAAGTGAGGTATAGAATGGTGTAGGGACAAATTGCACAATAATTGACTACGGAAAGGTTCATAAGTCAGATAGTTAACTATCGAAGAGTTCGTGTTTAATCCACTTATATTATGATAAATTGGCATCATGAAACCCTTCATGATTTGCTTAAAATAAGAGTTAATTCAAGTGCCCAAAATAATCAGAAACCTAAGAGTCACACGCATAAAAGATTGGATGAAAAACAAAGTGTGTATGACTATTTTAAGTAGGCCACAATCATGACCAAAGGTAAGGTTGTCATTTAAGTAGGCCACAATCGTGACCGAAGACTCAATAATTGATATATAAGTAAGTTCTTCACTTATATAGAAGAACCTAACCAGTCAAAAAACACACTTAAGTGAAAGGATAAGGGGTTTAGAAGAGTTCTAGAGTGAGAGAGAAGTGGTCTTGAGTCTTCTTTATGTAATTTATGAAATTGTTGCATGAATCTAATTGCATGTAAGATATTCTTGATCTATCTCTCCATTTAAGCATCTACTTGAACTCATCAAGTTTGGTGTTCTAACCACCCTTACACACTACTTATTTTCATCTTTATGTCTTCTTAGGTGATCAAGGAAGGGTTTGGTGTTTGCTACAACCCAAAAAAAGAGATGAATTAAGAAAGGAGGAGTATCAAAAAGGTACAACTGTTTAAATTTCATGTTTTTATGATCTGTCTATGCATGAATCTGTGTTTCTGGAATTTCAGGGAACTCATGGGTAGGAATTTAGATTCTGACTCTTCTACTGCATTGCTATGCAAGTGATGCATGAATCCATTTCTCCCCCAATAGAAGGCAAAATCATAGACTCATTTTTCTTACAAGGAAAAACATGCTCAAAAAATTCAGAAATAAAATTATCACTTAAAGATATAAATATATAAGCTGCACTATTTTGATCATAACCAACAAAAACAACATCAAAGTTTTGGGTCCAATATTAGGTCTATTGAAGTTAGGTAAACAAACCTTAACTAAGCACCCTTACACTTTCAAAATTTTCAAATTAAGGGCTAAGCCTTTCCACAACTTGTAAGGGGCTTTATCTAACTTCTTATGGGGCACTCTACTGAGAATATAACATGTAGAGAGTTCAGCCTCTCCCCACAAATTGTCAGGCAAACTAGAACTTAACAATATAGCATTCATCATCTCTTTAAGGGTTCTATTTTTTCTTTCTGCTATACCATTTTATTGGGGAGTGTTAGGTGCATTAAGCTAATGTATTATGCCATTCTACTCATAGAAACTTTTAGATGCATTCACCATCGATGGCCTTTTGGAAATCATGAAACAAGTCTTATAAGTGCACAAATGCCTTGAAGCTCTCGTATCAAGCACTCAATCAGCTTTGTTAGCCACCAGATTAGCCTTAAAAACAATAGGATATCATTGTTTTCAACCGTGTTAGCTCATAAACAAGTTATTTCTAAATAATTTTTTGTGCATTTTGACACTGTAAACATTGGTAGGCTTTATGGCCAAGCTTCCCACATACAAAGCACACACCTGTGGGCTTCTAAATTTTGGAGTCTAGTTTGTTAAAATGCAACTTTTTTCCATGATTTAACTTCTTCTTGTTCTTCTCCTTAAACTTATCTTTAGACAGATTAGCAGTATATTCAACAAGGATAGTGTTAATGTTATTAATATAAAGATTACCAAGCCTAACTTTAAGTCGATTGGCTTCTTCAGTTCTTATTTGGTTGACAAACTCTTAAAGAGTCATGACTTTCTTCTTGTGCTTGAGTTGGTTTCCATGGTCATTCTAAGAAGGGGAAATTTCTCCAATCTTACATTGGCTTGAAGTGTTTCACATTTCTTTATGCCTTCACTAAGTATGTCAGCAACTATGTTCTTGTATTCGTGCACTTATTCTATGACTAATTTATCATCAACCATCTAGAACCACATTCATTTATTGACGACATACTTTTTCTTTCCAGCTTCATCAGCCCCATACTTCTTCTTAAGAGTATTCCATATTGATTTGGTAGACTTGTTAACGTAAAAAAGATTGAACAGAACATTAGACATATGGATCAACATATGCCCACAAACCAGTTTATTGTCTTTCTTGTACTTCTTCAGCTCTTCGACTTTATCCTTGGTCAGAGTTGCAGGAGTAGTAAAAGAAGCACCATCAGGAAGAGTAAGTGGAGTGACTGCAATAATTAGAGGATTGTTGAACAACACGTAATCAACCTTTAACCGTTTAAAAAAATATCAACAGCTTCTGAGACCACCATTTATAATTGGTTCCATCAAATGGTTCGAGTTTGAACAAATCGGGAAGGATTTCATGAGATTTGAAGTGGAATTGGTAGCCATTGATTAAGACAAATTGCTTTTAAATTGTAAGAAATAAGAAAAAGGAAGATCAATGGAAATCTGTTGCGTCGTAGTTAAGGCCACTGCCTTGAAAGTAATTTCGACGGGATGTCAATGCAATTCGGATGTCGGTCGCTCTCCAAGGTTATCACAATAGGCACTTGTGCATGTGCACTCATGGAAAAGAGATGGAGAATGCATAGCAGATGTTTAAGGAGTCAGAATGCAGAAAACGAAATTTTGTATTTTTGGAACACACGACAAAGAAGAAAATCTTAGTATTTGTAAGCTAAGAACTGAAGCATGATATCAGGAGAAGATCAAGCAATTGTAATAGTTGAGAAGTTACAAAATCGAATAGTCTAGGTTCAATTAATCCGCAATTCAAACTAGGTCCAAAAAGATAACCACATTAGCACAAAACCTGCAAGTTGCACCGATGCGATCAAGAGCAAACCTTATGGGTGGGCGGCGCGTACCTGTGTGAATGGTCTACGCAGCTCCAACACTCAACCAAAAGACTCAAAAAACAAGAACAATATAAAGAAGTGCAAGCCTCCTTACCCAACCAATGTGAGACAAGCAAATGTTAGTAGAAGAAGGGACAACAATTAGTAAAGAGAAAGGCATAAAAGCGGTCATTATTCCAATAGAAGCAAAATTTTCAAACCATAACATCATTAATTGTTATTATTAAGCTCCAAAATGTGTAACTATCAATATAGTTTTTTGTTGTCATCAAACACCCTAAATTTACTTTTAAGAGACTAATATAAACGTTATATAGTTTGCAATTATGATGTTCCTCATGTTTTGTTTATTGTTTTTGCACAATATTCTTAAGCAAAACATTAGTTTTTTTAAAAAAGAATTCCACTACAAAATTATTATTTTTTGGCGTCAGTATCGACAATCCAAAAATCTAATCAAGAATTGAATTTTTTTTAGAAAAATTGTGATTTTATAACTCTTTTCCCGTTGATATACTATAATCTTTACTAGGATATATTAACTAAAACATCATTTTAATTTCTGATCCATTGGAAACTTTATATACACTCTGAAAACTCTCAAGGGAGAACTGATAGTTTAAAATAAGAAAATAAAAAGTCCTTGTAAAGAGACAAATTAAAATAATAAAATAATAAGACATTATGTAAAATTAATAAGAAAAAATAAATTTATACTTCCACAAATCATAAATTAATAGGCATATTTGACATTATTAACAAAATTAAAATAAAAATGTAGAAATATTTAAAAAAATCATTTGTGAAAGCTAAATGATTATTTTATGAGACGATTCTATATATTACATATACGATAAAATGGTTCGGCAAATTAATAGAAAAATTATTTGATAATGGTCAAATTTAGAAAAGAAAACCCTTAGATATAATTAAGAATTTAAGGTTAAAAGTGAGATTTCACTTTTAAATTGGGTTAAAAAGAAGGCGTTAACTTTAACAAAACCCCTTGCTTCTTACTTTTGTCTCCTTCCTTTCTTGGCTTCAAACCGGCTGTAAATAATTGTTTAGTAAAATTTTTTTAACCAATTTGACATGTTTATATCTTAATTGATTAAACTCCTAAAGTACTTGTTTTAGAATCAGAGGACGTCTGGAAAAAACTTAATGATGCATAAACTTTAGAATGCTAATATATATCTTCCAAATTTGTAGATCTCCCACTAGTGTTAGTTGATTAAGGAGAATATACATCTTGGCTGTCCATTTTGTTTTCTGAAGGAAAAGTGGTATTCCTAAGCTATCTTATTCTTCCATTGGAAAGAAATTAACGCTAAGTGATTTCTCTTTTTTCACTTAATTAAATTCGTACGTGTGTTTCGACTAATTAAAGAATGCTAATTAAGAATGATCCAACACAGAAGCATGATAAACACAAGAAAAAACAAATTAAGACTAATCAGCATGGAGGAACGTGTTGGCTACAAAATGCATCAGCATCGATCAGCATGCACACTACAGCTATTGCCTAGTTAATGTGCGTTCAGATATAGATCAAAGGTAACCAAAGGAATCCAACAGTGAAGTTCAAATGGAGAATAACTATGATTAGTTATACCACCTTCGAGCTTGCAGATACAGATCATGTCCACACCAACTAAACTTGACTACGTATTTACAAACATTCCCGTTCCTTAAGGAATTTGAGTAGTATATAAGGGGGAGAACAGGTACCTGGGAAGGAGATAGTACAGCTAATTACTTAAGGAGCTCCCTTCGATCCAATCCCGAGGGCTAGGAAGCGGCAAGAGCTGTGCCATCCCATGAATTTAGGCCATACTTAGCACTTGACAAGTGAGTGTGATAGAAGACGAATCAAATGAGAAAAATGTTAAGTTTGGCCTAGTGCATGGTGTGGTAGCAACTCTTCCGCATGCTTTGTCCACCCATTGGACTGAAGGGAGCTCCTTATCTCCCTCTCTCTCTCTCTGTATATATATATAATATTTCGGAACAGTAAAGTAAATAAGAGTTTAATTTGCTAGAGACGGTGGATGTAGAATTTGATTTATATACTTTCTTGCTTGTGCTTTGGCTAGCTCCTCTATACATTAATTAAGTCATGGTTGTGCATCTATTGAATATGCTTCCGTAGGGTTATGTAATTACCTCTAAAGGTTGAAGCTTTGGAGTGTAACTTTCTCGTTCTTTCAGGTTTAGTCGTCCCCCAGCGCGAGATATGGCTCCCATGACAGAAGCTTGTCTAGGACATGGGAAAGAAATAGAACAGCCGTTTCTGCGATCGATCGGGAACAACACATTTGCGTTTGAGTTCAACTAATTGCATATCATCTTAATTACGTGAGCCATCAATTTTCAGCTAATTAATTCACCAAAGAGGTAGGTTAATCTTTTCAATCTATCATCGTTATGTGTTTTGAATATTCTGATAGTTTATTTCTTCCGATTAAAGGGTTCGGCAGGGTGATTATGAACTTGCGGAGGCTTACTTCGATCAAGCCCCTGAATATTGGAAACAGGCTGTAGCGCTTACTCCTGAAAATTAGTTTATTTCTTCCAATTAAAGGAGACCATTGATTTCCTTTTTCATACATATACATTTGTTGTAGAAGAAATATAGCATATTTGAATTAATTAGGCGGTAGTAATAGCAATCAATTATTTTTATAATTTGCAATTGATATAAGTATAATTATGGTCTTTGTAATTGACTACGATATTCAAAGTGATAATAATTAACAATAAAAAATCCATTATATTGTAGTTTTGTTGTTGTTGTGATATCTGGATTCGAACCATTGTATAATAAGTAATTATTGATATTGAAGATCCTTATATCATGTTCAACAATTAAATTAAATATGAATCAATCAAAGCAAAATTTTTTAATAAAAATTAAAAGTAATAGAAGAAATATAAAGTTAAATTTTTTATATTTATACTTTTACCTAGCACATGTAAAATTGATAAATCCCAGCTTAAAAATAATAATAGTGCACCAACATGAGAGCACAAGTTTAGTTAATTTTGTGTATAATATAAATAAGTATTTGGTTTGAAATTAATAACTCGTGCCTGATTCTTATAATAGTTTAAGTTCGTATACATTAAAGTTGCAATAAAAGTTAAAATTATTGCAAAAGGAAATCAATAAGGAAGATAAAGCAAAATTTCAAATGGAAGAGGACTTTTCTCAAATAAGGCAGTCTTAGTCTAGAACGCTTATGGTTGTTTCTTTTCATTGTCTATCTTACAAATAATTATACTGCCTTACTTAGGGAATTTTTTGGTCACATTGTAATATGATGGTAGGCTTAATGTTTTCAACTCATTGTAATGTTGAGATAATTTTAACTATAATTAAAATTCTTTTTCATTTTTCAAAAAAAGTTAAAATTATTAAAATAATTCTTACCAATGAAAATTTTCCAATAGAATACCTGGTGACTAATATTCTAAGAAAAATAATTTACGTGTAAAAATAATTTGATCATAACAACTGAATGAAAATAATTACTCTTTTTTACGAGAGATAAAACTCTAATATTTAAATTTTGAATCTTACATAAAGAAATAAAAATAATAATTGACAATTTGAAATAGATTTTAAAAAAGATAGAAACAAAAATCAATTACAATAAACAAAAATAAGTATATAAAAAATAAAGTATCATCACTCTTCAAAATTATATTCCTTTCATATTTGCAAGATTATCTTCATACCACTCCGATATCAAAAATTAGTGCATCTTATTTGAAGAATTTGTTTTTACTGTTTTGTTTGTTTACTACGTCAAATAATTTTCCATTTTTATGGGAAACCTAGTCAAAGAAGCATCAGACGCCAGTGGTGAAGCATGGCCAGGTGATGCTAACACTATAAGAAAAAGGGCGTTTATTGACGGAAATTACCGATGGAAAGTTTCGGTAATGCTTTTTGCACAGTATTCACTGACGGAAAAAAATCATCGCGAAATTAGGCATCGGTAACGTTGTCGATAGAATCTTGCTTCTGTCTGGAAATATACCGACGATACACAACAACCATCAATAAATTTACCGATGGAAGGAATCGTCTCTGTTGGTATGGATACAGACGATTTATGATAAACCGTCGGTAAATGCATAGTAAAAATGTGAACATATGCTGACAATTTGTCAATAACTGTCGGTAAATACCGCTCAAATTACAGATGGAAACCAAACATTCGTCGGTAAAAAACCCTAAACATTTAACGACGGTTTACCACCAACCATCGGTAAATATATATGACTTAACTTATTGACGGAGACTTAAATTTTGTTGGTAACGACAATACACAATCTCATCAATTTATCACAATTCTGTTTGTAAGTATTTTCTTTTTTAAAATCTCGTCATTAAATTTGATTTGGATAATGGATAATTTCAACAACTATAAATTATTTGTGCATAATTTTTTGATTTGTTTAAACAGAAAATTAATTGATCATATAAAGGAAAAATTTTATTCATTGATAATAAAAACATTAAATTGTATATACATTCAAACCAAATGACTACAACAATCCTACTGTCCTGAAGAGTGCGGACGGTCTGAGTGGTAGCCCTCCCCTTCAACTGCTCCATGTCATTTTGGAACTTAGTCATATACTCCATTGTCTGTTGCATCTAACTTGTCAAGGTTTGCACTGTGCTCTCAAACTGATGGATATGTTCTACTGTCGACCGTCTACTTGATGCTACTGTACTGGATGTAGAGGAGTACGAATAACACGTTTTCCCAAATGAGTCTGGCCCAAAGATCCTTCCACGACTGTCCCTTCCACCTGCTGCATCAAAATATGCCTGGCTCTCATCAACAGCTTGTTCTCCCTGAGACTGTTGTTGAATTGTTTCTTGTATTTGGTCCTATTAGGAGTTAATGCTTATATTATAATTAGCAAGTCATAATTATTAAGAATGAATATTAAAGTATGAATTTCACATACATTTAGTTCTCTACATCGGCTGTTGACGAATGTCACATCGTCATGCTTCTTACTGTGAGTTAAAAAAACTGACAGGGTGTAGACTTTATGCCCATAAACTTTTCCTGCATAACAATAAATTGTTCTAAGTTAAACTAGAATTTATAAAAATTTCGGCAAAGTCTCCTCTAATTTTATGATATGGCCCCCTGTTGAACAAAAAAAATAACTCACCATAGTCATATAAGGCACAAGATATTTATACCATGATCATTATCCATAATACACATATTTTCATCACAACATTCACATATCAATTTAAATTGAAATATAGTAAAGTAAAAAATTAGAATATAAGTGTAATAGTTAGATACTTACAAGTCTTTCTGCATGCTCGTAGTGAGTAATTGATCCTCCCATATGAACGGGAATGTTGTCTCCCCCTGAACCTCTATGTTTGTTAGTTGAGTTACGCCCTGAGATGAACATTGACTCAGGCGATCTCTAGTACTCCTGCCAACGATTCTATACAACCTCTGAAACATAAGGCGGTCGTGCACTAGTCTTATGTATTGTACCAATAAAGTTGCGATAATCTATATGAGCTCGCCTCTCCCATAAATCATGTATGACCCCATCTGTAGCGCCCCCTTACTGCAGGGTATACACTGGGACATCCAAAGGTCATTCATGTACATAGCCTACGATAAAGGCGAGCTATGCTCGATCACTACATTCACTTCACATGGCATCATATCAATATTCACTTATAAAGCATCATAAGAAAATCACAATATTTTAAAACCAACTTTTTCCTCATTTTATCGCATAAAAATCAAGGGTCTACATTGTCTTTTAACCTTTACTACATGTGCATCATCACTGCTTAATACAAAAGTGCTACATGAAAGAGGAAAATATGCAAAGTCTATCTAGTATGTCTTAAAAAAATCCCAACTGACCGACCTGAGCTATGACTTCTCTTGCCAATCACAATCTACACTGCTAGTAGAGCCTCTCAGTAGCTAGAGTCGTCTCTCGATCCTGAAAAGACAACGTTGCAATTTTGATGAGTTTTGCGAACTCAATGAGGTAACAATCACTGATGGTTCACTCAATTCATGCATCACAACAATTCACATAACATATAATCACATAGTGCACTTTACATAAATTTCACATTTTCACTTAAGCATAGGCATTTCATTTCAACAAATATACTTAACAATGTGCATATGAGGTGCTTATGAGACACTTTCCAATCATTACATTGTTGTGACCAAGTGTCTGAACTGTCCCGTATCTATTTTGGATACCGGGCTCATTAATAACTATCCCTTATCTGTTTGGGAGATACAGGGCTCATTTTACATAGTAAGCCTTAGGCTCTTAATCACTTTTGATCTCGAGGCTCATTTTCACTCATTGAGCCATTATCTGATTATGCATTCATGTATGGACTGCATGTACCATAATCATTCACATTATAAAGCACTTAGGTCTTCACATTCACATTCAAATAGCACTTCAATATTTCAATCCATAGTCACATTCATCGAAATTTCTGTCTGGAATCCACAATTAAATACATTCAATTATCATTCAAAACATAATTTAAGAAAACAAGTAATCAAGTGAGACCATCTAGGTTACTCAAAAGTTGCTCCTAAATCTATTGCCTCGAAGTCCCGGGAACGTCTGGAGGATGGTGCTCAATTCAATCCTCTATATTAAACAACATACACATATATCACAATATGCACAATTATAATTGTTCAATAATGCACATGTATGAACTGAATTATATACAATACATGTTCATGATAATCTCGAGTATCTATTGATCAATTTCATCACATAATCAATCTCATACCAAAACTCATCTAAGTATAATTTATACTTAGGTTTATGCCTCAATAAAACTATTAAAATCTCTATTCATTTCTCATAGCTCACTTCAGGTTTTTCCTAAGTCATACTTTTAGGTTTACTGTGAAGTAAATCACTTGTTAATATAGAATTGACGTAAAGCATATGAAATACATAAGAAGGGGGGTTGAATTGTGTAATCATTTTGAGAATACAAAAACTTTTGATATTTCTTGAAAAACTTTTTCAACTATCAAATGAATACTAAAGATATTATACT
>JAOSBK010000005.1:6696130-6708086 GCA_027568895.1 Erythroxylum shatona | reverse complement strand
GCATTTCATTTCAACAAATATACTTAACAATGTGCATATAAGGTGCTCATGAGACACTTTCCAATTATTACATTATTATGATCGAGTGCTTGAATTGTCTTGTATCCATTTTGGATACCGAGCTCATTAATAACCGTCCCTTATCCACTTGGGAGATACAGGGCTCATTTTACATAGTGAGCCTTAGGCTCTAATCACTTTTGAGCTCATTTTCACTCGTTGAGCTTTAAGCTCTGATCGCTGGCTACTCTGGTCACAACTGTCATTATCTGATTATGCATTCATGTATGGACTGCATGCACCACAATCACTCACATTATAAAGCACTTAGGTCTTCATATTCATATTCAAGTAGCACTTCAATATCTCAATCCACAGTCACATTCATCGGACCTTCTATCCGAAATCCATAATTAAACTCATTCAATTATCATTCAAAACATAATTTAAGCAAACAAGTAATTAAGTGAGATCGTCTAGGTTACTCACAAGTTGCTCTCGAAACTAATGTCTAAAAGATCCGGCAACGTTTGTAGGTTGACGTTCTAGTTGCTCCTCTATCACAAATAATATACACAATGTCACAATTTGCACAATACTAAGTATTCAATAATGCACATGTATGAAACAAATTATATACAATGCATGTTCATGACAATCCCAAGTATCTTTCCTTTAATTTCGTTACAAAATCATTCCCATATCAAAACTCATCTAATTGCAATTTATACTTAGGTTTATGCCTTACTAAAACTATTAAAATCACATTTCATTTCTCATTGAATCACTTCAGATTTTTCTATGATACACTTTTAGGTCTATTGTTCACGTTAAATCAGAGTGTGTAATTGATATAATTTGGTCATAACCTCTTTCAGAAAAGTGTTCTCGTATTTCTTATGTTTCCAATGACACCAAAAGCACTCAATTTGGTTTAGTAATGTGAAAGTTATACTCAAAATATTTTTTGACTGCATTTATTCAGAGACAACAACCTATACTCAAATTTCACCTAGAAATTGAAACTTTTAGAGTCCGATTCAGAATTTTATTTCTTCAGATAATTTGTATGCCTATGTCTCTAGTTTACTTCAAATCAAGAATCAGTGAATTTGGATAACTATAGAAAAAGATATGCCCAAACTACTGAGATATGTTCAGTGTAGAGAAAAGTTCACCGCAGCAAACTCCTCCAGAAAGGAATTCTTGCATAAAATTCACAAGTTCGCTGCGGCGAAACCTAGAGATGGCCGCGGAAAACTTTACCCGAAAGAAATCCTTACTCAATCTATTAAGTTTGCCATGGCGAACCAAGGAGTTTGCCGCGACAAACTTTCACAGAAGCATACACAGTCCAATACTCTCTTCCCATTTTACACATCTAACAACTTACACCTAACTAATCCTATACAAAGATCATCCTTTCTACCCCATTTACTCTTCATTCTCTACTCCTTTTCAACTTAATAACATTTACAAACCATTCATAATCTATGTTTGATCATTAACCCAAAAATAGAACATCAAACATGTCCATTCATTCATCAATTTAATTTACTCACCCAAACACCATTATAATGATCATTTTACCTCAAAAACATCTCTATAATAATTTATGGGTCATTAATGCTCATTCACAATTACAAAACAAGACATTTACATCTTCTATTCATCATTCATGTTTATCAAACATAAAACACCATTTTATGTCATTTAACCTCTAACAATCATCATAAATGCTTCATTTAACCATGTTCATAATGATTAAAGCCTAACTTACTTGTTTTAGCGTCCAACTCTTCAAATATCTTAAAGATCACCAAGAATCCCTAGCTCCACCAACAACCCGCAATCATCATCTTCCAAAGGTGGTAGGGATAGGTTTATGGTGAGAATGAAAGAGAAAGCAAGGTGGAAGAGTATCAAGTAAGAGATGGGAGAGCTAGTTTCAATGTAGGTGAAGGTGAGAATGATTAGGGCAACGAAAATGGAGAAGAAGAAGAAGAAGAAAGAAGCTACGAAGGAGAGACGAAGAAAACCCAAAACAAAACTCCAATGGCTTTTAAGAGAGAAGCATCGTGAGAGAGAGCAAATAAAAAAGGGGTTTTTCAATAAAATTAAAGACTTCAATTTCTAAAGCATTAAGAATAGGTTTCTTCATTTAACTAGTCTAATCAATTTCGATTTCTAATCCAATTGTCCCTCAATTTTCAATGGAACTTGTAAATAAATCCTAAAGTCATTTATCAAAATTTCCATTGCCATTGGACAGAAGTTTCTACTACCATTTATTAATAGTTTTGCTACTTGGCAATTTTCCTAGTCTAAAAATACCCAACAATTTTCAAAAATTTCTCTGAAAATTTCAAAAATTCTAAATCCGCAAATACACCCTCCAATTCAGTTTTCAATACAAATAAACCTCAATTCTCAATAACAATCACATTTATAAACAATTATACCCGGAATATCATTGAATGCACGTACAGTCATTTTTATGTGTAAAATTTTACTATTCACGTGTATGTGTTAGTCATATTATGCATGAACATGGAATGTAGTTTCTAATCTCTCATTATTCACTCATATTTACTATCCTAACCTTCCTGCAGGTAATGGGATGTTACACCGTCGATACTAGAATCCCAATAAAATTGTTTTTGAAATTAAAAGGAAAAAATTTGATAACTTCTAATATAATATTATTTATGTAAATAATGTATACAAATAAATGAAAAAAGTAAATTATTTGCATATTGTACCTCAAACCCCTGAAAGTAAAACTCCTTTGTGGCCTGAGATATCGTCTTCCATTCATAAATCAATCCTCTTCTTAAATGTAGATGTTATATTTCTGGAACATGATCCAAACGGAATCAACCTAATATAAGAATAAATAATTTTATACCATTTGTACAAATTTAAACCTATAACTTAATTAGAAACATATATAGTGTTTCATACGATTTTACTTACAGAGTATTGACTATTATGATATACTTTCTTCCATTAGGTCCCTCAACTCTAGGCTAGCAGTCATCTCCTTCATCCACTATAGGGGTAGCAGATAAAGGAGTGGTGGATGGTGAAGCATCAGGAGCAGCAGGTGATGCTTCATCTACAACTGTAGGCCCTAGAGGTGGAGGTGGTGATTCCGTTGCGGCTGGAGACTGTGATGGTCCACCCTCACAATAAGTACCTCCAAACATGCGTCTGAACCTGAGCTACATTACATCACGTTGTCTCTTTGGTCCCATATTTCTACCTGAAATTCATTGTTTATTGAATTTTGTAGAAATATAACAATTTGAATTTGAATCCAATATTTTACACAATATATGTAATAAGATATTGCGATTTGATGAATATCATATTGAAGTACAAACTTTGAATTCAATTATGAGACTAATTGTTACAGTCTTAGAACAATAATATAATGAGTTTACAGCTGAGTCTAGTATATTGCAAAGATAAATCACAATGATATAATTATTTTCTTGGATTCCAAGTGACATGAGAGTTAGTGAAGGTAAATGAGTCCCCGATGGCTAGATTCTCGAGAAGGGTCCTCGCATGTTCGAGCGCACCAATGAAAACAGTGAAAGTTCTTCCCTCACATGTAAGGTTTTGTACACCTTCTTGTAACAACGTTTCTGCCATTGCTAAACTTGTAAATGAAATGGTACAAAATGATTTACCTACAACACAATTAGTATAGAACTTACATATTGTTAGATTAGATACTCGTTAAATGAACCTATCATGAAAATTTATACGTACGTGAATGTCCAGACGAGCTATGTAGAATTGCCAACTTTTCCAAAACAATCAATTTTCCTAATCTTTATAGACTGTTGTGTCATTGCTCTTACCTTCTTCGGCATATATGTCATCTTCGAGATGTAAACAAGCTTAAAACAACATGTAGCATATACCATCAACTACAATTAAATATAATAGCTTCATAAAAGGAAATGAGATGTACATAATAAGGAAAGTGATGTTGTTCAGATGATACTGTACACCTTGAAGCAGAAGATTGGCCATGGAAGGCAAACGATCATTACCTAAAGAAGTGGAGATTTTTGTTGCATTGTTTATTCCCAGGGACAATTTTGCCACATTCTAAATTACTACCATCCAAAACCAGATGCCATGTCGACATTCTTTGATTAAGAATTTGAATTAAATATCTGAAGTTGGTGAAGAGCTAGGTGATACAAAGGTCACCTTGGGACTCGAACTTTCAAATTAGTTGATCGCCAATACTTTTTACACGATAGTCTTACTTAGGTCCGCTTAAGCAAGACTTCAGCCTTCAACAACCCTCGAGGTGTTTACCTCGCATCCCTCGAAGAAATAATGCTACAAAGACAACAAGAAAATAAAGGCAACTAGAAAATAAGAGAGGGTGAATGAGGAAAGCAAAATTCGAATGAGCTGTATATAGGCACTCTAACTTGGAAGCCAAGTTACATTCAAAACTTAAAATTAACTGCCTAAGATCATTCTAAGATCATGTCTATCTCTATTAGATTACTTCACGTGGACTAATTGGATGACACCCCCATTCAAGTAAGACTCTAACTGATAAGATAGAATAACTACAAGATAATAGAAAGATAAAGTTTACATTCAAATAGGAAACTAGCATCCTTATCCTCGAAGATCTCCACTATCTTCAAATGTTGAGTTCCACTGCAACTCTAACTCCTAGTTGTCGCCACATCTTCTAAGATCTTCCCATGATCTCTATCTGCTAACGAATGCACCGACTTGATATATCAAGTTCTAATTCAGTGACTGCTCTGATAGAAATTGAAAGAACTGAAGGGGTGTAGTAGTTTCGAAAACTTTCATATTTTGTCGCAGTCATTTCTAGCACAATCAATTCTTTCACTAATGATAACAATTTTATACAAGGCTTTATTGAGTCGACACCACTCAATCCTTGACACTATCCCTCATCCTCATAAGCCATGAAAGAATTTCACACCTAATAGTATGACTACCTTGTATTAACCTCAACAGTGGATTTTCTCAAACAATGTTTAATGATAGCGAAACAAAATAAATAACTCAAGTGATTGACAAAATTCAACATAAATGAAAACGCTTGAGATAAAAAGCAACTCCCCTAAATATGTCGCTTCATCAACGAAAGAACAGGAAATTATCAACCAAAAAATCTGCTATGAATCTTCAATATAGTCACTGAAAAATCCCACACACAGCAGTCACAAAATGTCTCAAATCAATAAATATTTCATCACTGAAACGTTAACTCAATAGAGCTACAACAACCTCGACAACTGTTGAAGTTTTTCACACTAAACCAACAATAAAGATAGTAGCTACAAAGTCACGAAAACTTGTAGAATTTTCACACACCAACACCAAAACGACAGCCACAAAATTAAGTAATCCCTTAATAGAAAAATTCAACAATACCTAAAAAAACTAGTTGCCCAATTGCTCTCAATGGATGTTCAAAACAGAGGAAAATGCAGCTCTTAAAATCACCCAAAATCAACAATCACACAACCCTTTGTTGGTTCTTCCAAAAAAAGAATATGTAGCTACTGAACAAACACATAATATCCACAAAAACCTCCTTCATGTTTTCGACAATCATCAAAGAGAACATATATACAAGAACAAAGACTTAGATTGATAAGGAAAATCAAGTGGAAGATGGTCACTAACCCAACCTATATGGCAATCATCTCCTATATGGCAATGATGTATTTACGACAACAATAAAAAAGAACCTTGACAGTCTACCACCGTAGGCATATCCAAGAACACGATACTCATACCATACAAGAAGTCTTCACATAGTAGAATTCTTTATTTATAACACCTTTTGGTCACATGATGCACATCCACTTCTTTTATAAGATTAGGTCTTCACCCAAGTCAAACCCATTATATCTTCTACCTTATCTTGATTTGAATTTAAAGTCTTTCATTATCTTGGAGATCTAATTATCAAAAATGCCAAAATTAAATAATAAGATGTACACCATATATCTTAATAGTTGACAAATTCGCTACCATTATCTAAGTGAGAAATTTTAATGCAACAATCAAATTAACGAAGAACATATTATTCGAAATCTAAGCAAACATTAGTGAAAGAGTTTTTTGTTTTCAAATGCATAAGCCATGTGTGACGAGAATAATCATTAACAAATAAGGTATAACAACGAAAGTTTCCCAAGGACTTAAAAGGAGTAGTCCCCCATAAATCACAGTGAATTATTTCGAAGAGTTCACTAGTATGAGAATTTGATAAACTGAAGGGCAATTTTGAGAGTTTGCCAAGGCAGCAACTTTCACAAAAAGAAGTTGACATGGATTTATTAATAAAAGATATTAAACTAGCAGATGCAAGACTTCTTAAAGACGCATCTTGAAGATGCCAAAGATTAAGATGAATTGACGATTTAGATGCAAAAAATGCACTTTCTGACTTAGGCAACACATACACATCACCCTTATGCTTTCTAACCAATATCACTTTCCCTGTTATTTGTTCCTTCACACAGAATAACTAATCAATAAATTCAAAATTAGCATTTTGTTGGTTTGTAAGCTGACTAATAGAAAATAGATTATGTGTTAATTCCGATGTCAACTAGCCAATCAACATCTGGGATGGTATTGTCGAGTTTCATAGCTACAAGAGCTTGTGGAAGTTGATCATGATTTGCGGTTTGTTTCTTGAGCCACCAACAAATTGTCAAAATGTGACCCTACTTGTTAAACCATTGACAAATCTCATTTTTATAGAGCTTACATTCAGAAGGTGTCATTCTTTTCATATCAGGAGGTGGTGGGCAAGGTTCACGATGATCAGTAGATGGATTACATCGATCACTTGCAAAGTCACATCAGTCGTTCACAAAATAATGACGATCATCGAAATCCTACACTTGATTATTGCTCCCACCAAATTGGCATTGGTAATCTCGATTAGAACTTGTAAACTCATTCTAAGAAGCATTATTTGGAGTCACAGAGTTATTAGATGCAGGCCCAAATCCTCTCCCCTCGAAAGTGAACCAAGTATGATATCCGGAGTCATTGCGATGATTGTTTCGTTACACAGGGAACACATAACTAGTATTGACAAATAGTATTCCTAGTCTAATATGCATTCAATTGGTTTATGCATTCATAATATGTTGGTAACGGTGGTTTAAGAGACATGGTCGTAAAATCTTTGTAGTCAGGACCTAGACTCATAAGTAAATAGTAAACCTTATTCTTGTCATGAAGAGTTTGGCCGACGGCGGTAAGTTCGTCACAATTTTTTTTGAAGTTCCTGAGGTGTTTTGAGATAGATGTGCTTGACTCCTTTCGCAGGTTGCTGCTGAAGTCCTAATTCTCGCTCCTGAGAGTAGCTGGTGAACTCTTGTTCAAGAGTTAGCCATAGTTCACGTGACGTTTTATGACCAATCGCGAGTCCAAGTGCCCTTGTAGCTAGAATTGCAATGAAGAGGTCGAGGAGGGTTAAGTCCGTTTGCTGCTAGTTGGTGAATTTTGGAGATTTCTCCTAGGCATTGTCAACATGTGTGACACAATTGGTGGCCGAAGACTCCTTGTCGACATCAACAATGGCTTTGTTTTTTGCCGGTTTGAATTATGAAGGCGGCGTGATCTCTCCTATGAGATGGCCTGAAACCTTGTAGGATCAGGCCATGTTCTTGACTTGGGCTCTCTAGACGACATATGTGTCGTGTGAGAGCTTTACTGTTATGAAATTTGAGATATTGACTAATGTGGTATTGTTTTGGTTGAAGCCGAAGGAAGACGTGTCCGATTAACGAGAGACAGAGATTATGTCTCCTGATAACAAGGCTCTAATACCAAGAAGAAAATAAGAATTGGTTGAGCACAAAGCAAAGAATACTTTATTGATATTGTTTTCACTTGACAAGAAGTATGCACGACTACTCTTATAATAGTTAGAAGCCAGCTAAAAGAGACGGAAATCCTAATCTTGATCAAAACCTTCTTTGTGTATGAGAAGAGTTTCGAGCCTACTGGCTAAGATAACTCCACATGGGCCTAAAGTCAAGACATATGCTTCTTTATGAGAGCGATTCCCATCTATCCGAGAACACGTTGAACGTAGTTTATCATGACCAACATACTCTTAACTCTTTGACGTGTCCACTTGAGTACCATCCTTTTCGCTCCGTTCATCTTTATCACTCCACTCAAGGGAGCTTGCTTTATCAAGGACAGCTCTGTCGGATCTCATTAGCTGCTGTGTCGAGACAGGTTTGACATTCTTGGCCCTTTGACATCACCAGTGCATAGTGCAACTCCGTGAACTTGGGCCACTGAACTTGAAGCAAAACCTGTAGGAGGAGCTTTGGAAGATAGGGAACTAATAACCTGGTTATCGGCTGTTTCCATGCCAGGATCGAAGTGATGGCTAGAACAATGGTCCTTGACCAATTGAATTCCAAGAGTCGGATAAAGAAGAAAAGCAAATAAAAATGAATACAACATGTTCGTAAATTTCATGAAATTATACGTTGTAACAATGTTGGCGGAGAACAGGATGATTAACTGACGGTTCTAAGCCTAGTATTGGGCGCACTTTATATAACTGACGATATATATACATTGGAGATGCCGGCAGTTGACACCTACGGCCAATCGATAATTCCTTTCTGGGTCAACGATGATTTGGAATAGTATGAATAAACAAACAGATGATGGCATCTACGTTAGAGTTAATGGCAACATTAAAGAGTACAAAATCAATTACAGGAATGTTCATTGTTTTCTCCGACTATTACCCTAAAACTTAATTTAGTAGCAGAAAGATTCTTATTGTATATAATGGTCGAACATAAATGACTTCTAGCTAAATACATTTTTGTACAGTTTATATACTCGGCGGCAATTGATAATCAGAACAAATAAATCATACAGAACACTATCCGATCAAGTTCTTTGCAGAATGATCACTGTTATGGTAATTACTTGTTAAAAAATAGTCTTACTGAAGAGGAAGTTGGTGTTAATAGCTCTCAATATCACAAAGGTTTTTGCAAAGGTCATGGTTTTGTCATATCCGCAAAAGACACCTAATTATCCTGAATGACAAATGCAACACTTTCCAGATATAGTCATTACCACTTTGACTTTCAGCTGTAAAAGAAAATTCACAATGTTTGCTTGGAAAAATTACACGATGAGTCATCAGAAATTATTAATTTCTTTCTTCCACTAAACTGCAGGAACTAATAATTAATTAAAAATGGAAGTAACTGGGATTAGCTGTGCAATCATCAATTTTTATTATTCCAATAAAAAGAAAAATAATGAAATCGCTAATGTATTGTTGTTATGCTATTGTTAGCCTTGATCCAATTTTTTAATTTCTCTCTAAATTCTATTATTTTAAAAAGTGTTTTAAATTGTGAATGGTAATGATAATTACATTACCGTTATAATTAAACTTGTTATTACAATTGTATTTACATTCGCGTTGTAAGCTTGAACCATCAAAAACTATAATGTTCTATTTTTTACTAAATCACATTTAGTAACTAATTAGAAATTAATTTAATTAATATTTGACTATAGAATCATAATTTTTTATTATTCTAATTCAATTTAAAATTAATGAATCGGATTTAAATTGAATTCAATTTTTTAAAAATAAAAGTTTTAATTTTTAAGTTTTAAGCTTTAATTTTTAAACTTTACGTCTAATCTAATATGAAATTTAATTATATATAATCAAATAAAATCTTGACTGGTGTTTGTCTTTCGCACGTCTCATTTTCTTCTTTAATGACAGCTGTTAGCCTTGTCTGAAACTAAACAAACTTTAGTTAATCCATCAAGCCACGTCGCCCAATATCTTGTCCTTTTCTCTATTTCACAGCCTTGTTTTTAATTGGAAGACAAAGAGACTGTCACATTCTTCTAAAAGTGTCTTTTCTGTTTTTTTGTCAACCTAACCAATGTGTAGGAATGAATTACTTTTTTCTAATAAAAATAAGCGGATATTTTAAGTGGTCTTGTGGGTGAGAAAATTTTAGTCGGAGTTAGAAATTTGATTAAATTAGGCTGTCATAGTTATTTATTAACCTAGTGGAAGTTCTACTAATTGTGAAATTTCCGCTCGATAAATTTCTAAGAGAAAGTTCTGATTCACACTCAAAAGTGTACAAGATAAACTCAGACTAAATGTACACCAAAATATAATACAAAATATACAAGTCTCGATAGACCCCTTAAGTTGGCGCATGGACATCGTAAATGCCTAACTTGCTCCGAAGAAGCTGAAACTACGAGCGACCAGGAGACTTAGTGAATAAGTCTGCAGATTAGACCTCAGTCCGGATATGGTTGGTGCAGATCGTGCCTAACAAAATGTGCTCTCGAACGAAGTGGCAATCAATCTCAATTTGATTCATGCACTCATGAAACACTAGATTAGTTGCAATTTGAATGATCGAAAAGCATAGATGAAACACTAGATTAGTTTTCATTACAATAGTCCTTTGAAAGATCTGAGCGATATTGAGATGCTACATCTAAAATCTGCACCATCTATTTGAGATTAAATCTGATTCTCAAGAAGAGACCTAAACAAATTCTCAATTTAAATTTCCTAAATTAATTTTATATAATTAAACAAAAGTTCATGCGAGCTCTAGCTTATCATGACAGCAATATGAAACATCAATAGATAACATTGACAATTGGTGAATTCTTCCCTTAAGCAGAAATCATCACAAGAACTATCTCATTAGAATAGTTGAGTTCAAAAGTAACCAATTATCATCCTAACAAATCTCTAAATGATAACAGCCAAGCAAATGTTAATGTTAGAAGAAGGAAGATTGTGTTAAACATGGAGCACATTCTCAAACATTTCCATCAAAACTCCTCACTTTTCCTACATTTTCAGATGTAGCAAGGGAGAGCTTAATCAATTAAGGTGTTTGCAAAACAACTAAGAAATATTAGGACAAACATGTCTACATTAATAAATAGAAACGTTGGTTTCATTTTCTAATATAATCAATCATTTCACAAGAAAATGGACATATTGCAACAACTTCCTTTTTCAGTTATACATTGAGGCAAAATTAAAGGTTAACTAGATAGACTTAAATTTACAAGTTCAACTCGAAAAAGAAAATTGCAGCTTTTGGTTTCTAATTCAATTTATGATATGCAGTTTGAGAAAGCTTCAAAAATATAAATAATATTATAAAGCAACTCACCTGAGTGGCTTTTCTCGGAAGAAATAGACCTTGGCGTAAGGGTAATCATCATTGGGATTATAATAAACCTGGGTTTTTATACGTTTTCAAAACTCCGCAAGCATCTACGACCTTAAATGTTACATAATACATAACACCGCAGGAGTATGCAGAATATGCTTTGACAATGCGTTCAAGTTTCAAGTTTATACCCTACAAAAGAGAATTTAAACGGATGTATAAGAACAGGTAAGGAAACAATTCAAATTTGCAAAATGAATTGAATAATTATCATCAAACCTTATTTTCATTTTCTAAACCAATAGCATAATGAGTGCATCCTGGCACCAATACTCTGTCATAGCCTGTTAAGTTATCAACATCTAGAGGACCTATACCACCAATAAAAGGTGGGGTCTACAAAACTCGCCAACAAATCCTTAAAAACAAAATAAACAAACATTAAACATTTACAATTGTAATCAACTAAGAATACAATGTTACTGTTGGACCCCGATTTTTAAGTGGAATTTAGAAATGATAATTGAAAAGAAGTGAGTGTGATTAAGGTATATGTATAGGTGTTAATGTATTTATACTTAAAGGAAATTGATAAGAAAAGAATGGTTTTGGTTTTGATACCTTCGGGTTTTGTGTAGATTAGTATGGATTATGAAAGTTAAAGTGAATTAGTGGATGAGATGATTGAA
>JAOSBK010000005.1:6667219-6688400 GCA_027568895.1 Erythroxylum shatona | reverse complement strand
TCGATTGAACCGCTTCTTTGATTTAATAATACGATTCGTTTTTCGCTTATGATTCTCTTCGATTCGTTTTTGTATTCAATTTCGATGTGTATTCGCTTTGATATCCGATTTGCTTTCGGTTTCGCGTTTGCTTCCGCATGTTATTGATTCGTTTTGATTCGATACTTTCGTTTCCGATTCGATTTGTATCCGATGTGCATTCGTCCATTCTTTGGCATTAAGAATTCGCATTCCTTCAGTTTCGATTCGTTTTCCGGTTGGGATCCGGTTTCCGGATCGGGTCCCAACAGTTATTACTAGAAATTATTGGTTAAATAAATAAACGAATAGGTTGTATAACTTTCATTGACCTATTTGGCAAGACACCAGTCCTGATACTGTTCATTATTGCTAAAACCTCTCTCACCATCTTCGATATCATCATCTTCGCTACTATCATCGAATACTATTGCTTGATGGACCTTATCCTTTGTTTCATGTAGGTTCTTGTCATCAGAAACTGTGAACTTATTGGACAACGATTCACCAATTATGCCTGTAAACAAGTCTTTTGATCCATCAATTTTGCTGCATTTTGAAACCATTGTTAGAGAATACTGAGTTCCACTACCAAGAAACAAATTGATTGTACTGTAACAAAAGATGACAATATAATGACAAAAACTACTAACATCTAAAGAGAATCGTGCAATATACAAAGATAATTTTCAATAAATAAAACATTAAACTACACATGCAAAATAGCTAGTAAATAATTTACTAGCTATTTTTTGATCATAGGCGCGCCTCTTCTCTTGGGCTTAAATGATGATGTGCAGCCCAATACAATGATCTTCAAGTCCCAAGTGAGTCCAATATAAGGATCTGAGATAAATAAATCAATTTGAGTGGTGATTCAGATAGCTCTCCTCCAATAGGCTTGGTGTACTCCATCCTCTCCACAAATCGACCCACATGCGCATAGAGAGCCTCTTTGAGTCTCTCGGTCCTAGCTCTGAGCATAGGTCCAACTAGAATGGCAAGCTCGCCCCCATCACACACACCATCTCCATGGTGATCTTTGCTCTTGCTCACATCACAATGTATTAAGTCAAAACATTTAACAGCAGTGTTGGAACTTAAAGGAAATATAGAGCGAGTCTGCTTTGCTCGAAAACAAGAGTCACATATGCAATTATTTGAAATCTCAATCTGCTAACTTCGGGAATGAAATATAGATGTCGACTCAATTAGTGCCCAAGGCGATGATGCCACACTATGAAGGTATCCACTTGCTCCATCTTTAACTCGGCGTGCTTCCTTGGTGATTGGAAAAAGTAGACCCCCCATAAGCTTACCAACTCCAATCGACATCTTCAAAATACGATCTTGTATCACACAAAGTTGATCAGTAAAGATAATTTGATATTTTAACTTAGTATTCATTTGATGTATAGAGATCAAGTTACAAGTTAAGGAATGAACATATAACATATTAGATAACATGACTTTCTCGTTCAATACAACTCGACCCTTTTTGGTCGCAATCGTTCTTGCCCCATTAGGCAACAAAATTGACAACGACATTGCTTCGCCAACCTCCTCCATGAGCTCACGTGTTCCTATCATATGATTTGATGCACCACTATCGAGAATCCACAAAAATTCACTATACATCTTACCAAAAAGTTTGTCACTGTTTTTATGTTCCAAAAGAGCAAGTAATTTTTGAATTTGGTCATCGGAAAGATGTGGCACTCCCGAATTACCTTCAAATTGTTCCCTCGCTATGTGAAAGGTTGAAGCTCTGCCTCGGGCTTTGTTTCTGGCCCACTGGGTGCTCCCGACCCACTGGTTCATCTTTGGGTTCACAGACTGGTCCACTCCTTGTTCTCAGTTTCCAAACCCTGACCAAGAGGACTGCTAGGCAGGGCCTTGATTCTGCTAAATTGCGTCAGGCCAAACCGAGAGGTTGAGCTCACGTCCATGAGGTCCGATCCACTAATCGGGATACCCCACCACTTTAAGACAATTCAATGCTATGCGCCTAGTCGATTGCAAACATAGCACTTCCTTTCACCTTGATTACCCTTTGTTCCTTGTCCTCCAGAATTGTTCGAACAAGAAGTTAATTTCGTTCTGATTTGAGCCGCCAAAGCCACCACCTCAACTGCATCATCTTGCTCGCGTGCCACTTGGGATTGACGTTCTTGTTTCACAACCAAAACGTAAGCTTTATTCACGAATGGGAGGGGATCCATGTTTAGAATTTGCCAACGAACAATTCCAAAAGACAAGTTTTCCAACCTAAACAAAAATTGATATAGTTTCTCCTCTCTCTCTCTCTCTCTCTCTCTTGAGCGAGTTCCTTAGAGGCATCGCACGTGCATCCTCTATACGTACAACTCGGGGCCTTCGTGTAACTTCCCAATTTATCCCACTTAGCCTTAAGAATTGTGTAGTATTCAGCTACACGCATCCCTCACTATCGGAGAGACAAAATTTCTCCTTTCAATTGGTGAATTCTTGGTGCATTTCCAAGTGAAAAACGCTCTTTCAAATCATCCCAAAGAATCCTCACAATGGGCGCATACGCTATACTCCGTCAAATCTTCACCTCTAGTGTATTTATTATCCAAGATCATAACATGGAGTCACATGATTCCCAATTTTTCGATTCAATCATTACCACTACTGGCTCCTCTATCAATCCATTAACAAACCTTACTTTGTTCTTGGCTTGTAAGGCGATCAAGATCGCCTTCTCCCACATATCGTAGTTATCACAATTTAACACAATGGGTGTTAAAACTATACCCGAATTGTTCGATTGCGATAAGAAAAACAGAGAGGAAAAATCAATTGCCCTCTTCCCCCTTTCAATTTTTGTCTCTCCCGCCATTGTCACTGAACATCACATGGGGGCAAGATGTTCAGAGAAGAAAGCACTTCAACCGTCTTGCTCTGATACCATGAAAAATATTGTTCGATAATTTTTGGATAGAAAATTCTAATTCACACCCAAAAGTGTACAAGAGACAAGGAATATATTACAAAGCAAATAACCTACTAACAAACCTAGGGTATTCGACCAACGAATTATCTAAATAAGCTCAAACTAAATGTACACCAAAATATAATACAAATAAATACAAGTCTCAATAAATTTTAATCTAATTTTTTAATTTATTCATCTTTCGTTATTTTAAGTCAAAATTTAAATTATAATCAGTAATCATATCTATTGGTCGTTGGTGTTTTCAACTTTTGAAGTTCCTTTCATATTTAGCTAACTTGGTGTTACCGGCTTTCTGCTCGTTTTCTTCACAGGTGTCGAGAAAAGGATGGAGAACGAAAAGTGAGGAAACATAGAATGTTTTCCTTGAAGCACGGCACTACACTTATTGGACGTATGAAAGCCACTTGGATTTGCACACCCACTCGCTATCATGAAAAAAACTGTTAAGAGTGACCAAAACCAATCCTAAATCAACATGTTCCTTAGTTTACCAAACTTCGGTGAAAATGGACAAAATTCCCATAGCCTTGATTGCATTACAGGTGTTCCATTTTCAATTGTACAGTTGTTTTTCTGTAACTGGATTTGGTCATACATCAATTATTTTATGTTTCCTTATCTTGCATAAGCTAATGCCGGTCTTTTTCGACCTCAAAAAGTTGAAACATCATTCCAACGGCTACTCAACAAATGACTGCCACTCAACACCGATATCCATTTCTCTACTCCATAGGACCCACGTAGCAACCGTCATTGTTTCGTAAATCAGCTCATCCGCCTGCTGAATTTTTCTCGCGAATATTCGCTGGGAAACAGTTCCTCTCACCCGACCATTTATTCTCTTTGCTGCAGCAAAGTATTGTTAGTTTCCTCTTCTGTACAACTCAATGGAGTTCGGAAAGTACATGTGTATCACCAACACTTTCTCTTATAGTTTCTGAAATTTATCAATAAATTGTAATAAAATCAAGAGAGTTAGAGTTTTCTTTCTTCGACTAAATTGCAGGACTTCATAAATTAAGCACATAAGTTGGACCGTAGTTGACTTGCCACCACCGCCTTAATTTAAGTTTTAAACTTTATTCAGAGCTTGGTGTTTTTAGGTTTCTACTCGTCGTCTTCTAAGTTGCCAAGATAAGGATTAACGACCAAGAGCATAAATCTATGTGCAAGTATAAACCAAATACAATGGTCATCACTGCTGTGATGTTTTCCCTTGAAGCATAGCAATACATTTATTACACTTACGAAAGCTACTTTATTTTGATTATCTTATGAGAACTTTAATGGGCAAAACCAATCACAAACCTACAAGTTTTTGGATTACGTCTAAAGTTGCCAAAAACTTTGGAAGAAAAAAACAAAACTCGCATGGCCCACGCCACATTGCACGACAAGTGTTCCATCTTCAATTGGACTAATTGGATTTGCTGATATTTCTATTAGTTTGTGTTTCATTATCTTTCATATGCTCTCGCCGGTCATTTCAGACCTCACAATGGACCATATAATCCAATTGTTACTACTGAATACTGACATACTGCTACCACTCAAATGCCAATTATTTTGCCTCCTCATCAATATCCATTTCTTTACTCCAAAGTAATTGGACCCACATAAAATCAGCTCACCGCCTCCCTAAATTTTTCTCGGGAAAATTGGCTGAAATTCTTGTGATTGTTTCTTCTCTTCTCTAAAGCAAAAGATTGTTTCCTATTCTGAACTGCACTAAATTGAGCTTGGCAAGGAATTATTTAGTTTCTGATGTTCTTGAGATGAACTAATGGAGGTAGAAACTGTACGAGAATACCAACCTGAAAGTGGTTCTGATGAAACCAGACGGATCCTGTTCGGGAAGTACGAGATGGGTAGGCTTTTAGGGCAGGGAACATTCGCTAAAGTCTACAAAGGTAAGAACATGGCAACTCAAGAACAGGTAGCCATCAAAGTGATCCACAAGGACCTGGTGAAGAAGCAGGGTTTGATGGATCAAATAAAGCGAGAGATATCGGTTATGCACTTGGTCAAACACCCAAATATCGTGGAGCTGAAAGAAGTTCTGGCAACCAAGTCCAAGGTTTTCTTTGTAATGGAGTACGTCAGAGGTGGAGAGTTGTTTGCCAAGGTTGAGAAAGGAAAGTTGAAGGAAGATGTGGCTAGGAAATATTTTCAACAGCTGATCAGTGCTGTTGATTATTGTCACAGCCGTGGAGTTTCTCACCGTGATCTGAAGCCTGAAAACTTGCTGTTGGATGATAAGGAGGACTTGAAAGTATCCGATTTCGGATTTTCCGCTTTGCCAGAGCACCACTGGAACGACGGACTTTTGCACACTCAGTGCGGGACTCCGGCATATGTTGCTCCAGAGGTTTTGAGGAAAAAGGGGTATGATGGTGCCAAAGCTGATATTTGGTCTTGTGGTGTTATTCTCTTCGTTCTGTTAGCTGGATACTTGCCATTTAAGAATTCGAATTTGATGAAGATGTATGTAAAGATTTTGAAGGCAGAATATGAATTTCCTCCCTGGTTCTCTAAGGGTGCCAAGGAATTGATCTCCAAGCTTCTTGTTGTTGATCCACGGAAAAGAATTACGATCCCCGAGATAAAGCAAACTTCCTGGTTTCAACATCGAGTTCCTAAACCGATAGTCGTTAGAAGCAATTTAGAAGACAGTGATGAGAGCAGACCGAAAAATAAAGAAGAAAGTTTAGTGCTAGGCAGCAAACATTCACCACCTTTTCTTAATGCCTTTGAACTTATATCCTCAATGTCATCAGTATTCGACTTGTCAAGTTTGTTTGAGAAGAGGAAAAAATGCTCTACTTTCACTTCAAAATGTCCAGTTCCAAAACTAGTGGGAAGATTGGAATCCGCGGCAAAAGAGTTGGACTTCGGTGTGGCCAGTGACAATGAATTTAAGGTGACGATGCAGGGGAAATCAGAGGGAAGAAAAGGAAAATTGGAGATGACAGCTAAGGTGTTTGAAGTGGCTCCGGAGGTTTCGATGGTTGAGTTCTCCAAGTCATCAGGAGACACGCTTGAATACACCAAGTTCTGCGAAGACCATTTAAGGCCTTCCCTCAAGGACATAGTCTGGGCTTGGCAAGAGTAGCTTGTTGGTTAAGGTTGTATCATGTTTGAATTTTAGCCAGTTCCAAGATTGCTGTAAATACTAAAAATTTTATGTTGCAAGTGAAGTGATCCATTTTTCTGCACTAAAATAGCATTGTCTCATATCGCTGTAGTCTATATCAGGTACGTAGTCTGTATTGAACTATGAGGAATGTAAAACGTATACTTCAATTCGGATGGTGTTCTTATCCATCTTTTATGGTAGTTATAGTTTCATGAGACAGTGTCATGAAATCTTCTCTGCAAAACACTTGTTTTGATTCTTCAGACATTAAGTAAACTTGGTCTTATTGCTGTGTAAATATATAAAATCTCGGACAGATTAAATCCAAAGGGAAGAGATGGCTTCTCCAACAAAACGTTAATCATTTATGAAAGGGTTGGAATCATATTTAATCATGCAACTTCCTGTGAAGACAAACCCACCAGCTTTGGTACGACAGGTGGTTTTCAGCATTCGTCTTGCTTTTTTCAGACATTTCTTGCAATCTATATTAGAAAGATCTCTAGTGCACTGAACAAACCCGTAAATCGGGTTTGCATGTCCCACCTTCATATTTCCTGCAGCGAAGAATTTCTCATTTTTAGAAGCTTCTTTGATCAGCCACCGAAAGAGTTTTCTTTTCTCCCGCACTAATGCTATAGGATACGGCACTTTATCTGGACTGCAGCCGTGAACTTGGTTTTCTAGGTCAATCTGTGAGAAGAACTTGCTCTCTGAGTACTTCAACATGCAACTAGCGTACCATATTATGCCTCCTCTGTTAAGTGAACACCGCTTTCTGATCTCTTTTCCGGCACCATCAACACAAGTTCTGCAATCATCATGGCTCATATCGGCTCTACAAACAGCAATCCCGTGCACCGTGCCTGTTCCTTCGCCGATTGAATCTCGACCATAACCAATGTCCGGAGTCCAATCTGACAAGGAGCTAATAAGCTTGTTGAGGTTGGCCTCAAAAGGGCTTTTAGCTTTGAAGTCGGGTTTAAAACAGCTGCTGCTGATCACTTCAAACCCAACAACAAGATGAAGAAGAGGATTGAATGAGAGTAGAAACAGAATGTTGTAACGTATTTTGAGAAAGACATTTTTTGCCATTTGTTTAAGCTCAGGTCTGTGCAGGTTTTACAAATCTCTATGTATATATGTATAGTACATTGCAGTAAAGCCCAAATGTGATTGAACAAGTGAGAAAAAAAAAAATTCTAGAACTAGTTTTATAAGTAAAAGATATATATCTCAGGTTGGACTGTTATTCGTCGACATGTCTATCGAGAGAACAACAGATGCGCTGACTGGCTTGCAAACTATGCTGATCACTTTGATGCAAGAGTCACTTATTTTGATACTATACTCATTGGGTGCCATCTTCTCCTTTTAGAGGATATGTCCGAGGATATGTCCGGAATTAATTTCCCTAAACTAATTGTGTAATTTATTTTGTTAATTCCCTTTTAATAAAAAAAGATATACACTTAATTTTGTTTATTCTAAAAGTTCTATTTTTATTATAAGTTAATTAAAATAATTTTAGAAAACACTCTATTCAAATTTTAACATATGGTATTGAATAATTGAATTTTTTGTATATAGGATACAGCAGTAGGACATTTTTAGAATTTCTAACATTATAAGTCTTTTAATAATTTAACCTAATAAAAACAATTTTTAAAATAAATAAAATGATACAAATTTTTGCCTTCTTTAACTCATCAGTATAACTATCAAAAGGAGCATCTTCCCCCGACATACAACCAAACATCTAAAACGTTTATACATGCACTTTGCTCCTTTTGCAGTTTACTATTGGCGTACATTGCATGCAACTTTAGGATTCTGATTCCTGACGCTTATGCATATTCCCCATTTGTTCATTCCATAATGACTAGTGAATTATCGTTTATTCCTTTCTTTCGAACTTTGCGTACTTAGTTCATTTACGTAAGAAGCCTCCATATGACAGCAACCAGATATTCACCTTTTCTTGCTAATTTAACTAGGTTGGTGTCTCACGGAACAAGATCCTCTGTCTAGTTTTATGGTGTCTTATTGTGTCAAGTGAGTCTCAGCTATTCATTTAATTATGTGGGCTCATGTAAGTTTCACATAAATAAACGTGAAATCCGCATAAATGAATAACTGAGATTCACTAGATACAATAAAACATCATAAAAATTGAACAGAAAATCTGGACTCGTCTCACGACAGCTTTTTGAGCTGAGAACATCAACGTGATATCTTTGCTCTGGTCACCAATCAACGTGGTGTTCTTTCCCAAAAAATGTTTTTATATGGATTTCTTCTTCTATTTATCATCTCTTGTGATAGTACTCAAGTAATAAGATTGAACACTGGACCATCAAATGTATGTTATAAAATGAATATTACATCAATAAAGGATATTTAAATTACAATGTTATATAGTTTTGTATTTTAATCAATGTTTCTCATTCACGGAAAATAATCCATTAGACGTCTATTAAAAAATGTTTTGCATATTAGACTTTTCGCACAGTATACACATAAAAATTCAACATAGCACCACCAAGAGGTTTGATCTTATTTCAAGCTTTTGCACTCTCTAATCCTTTTCGATTAATGCAAAGTGATTAATGTTTGAAGTCCATCAAAATGATGAATGTTAGATATTTAGGAGGCGTTTGGTTTGAAGATTTAGGAATGAAAGAATTGAATAATTGTAAAAAATAATGTTTGCTTTGAGGTTTTCAATTCTAGGGGAATGAATTTATCCCATTAAATTTGAAAATCTACTAAACTCATCAAAGGAGGTGGGTATCAAGTTTTTATTCCAATCTAGTGGTTACTATTTATCGCCTTAATATTCTCCTTATCATCATCGAACTGTCGTCTTCTCATTCTTCTTATTTTTTACAAACATATGGAGATAGCCCCAATAAACATATGAAGAGTAAATTATTTTCATTTTTATTGAGGGTAAAAATAGTATTATATTGTCTTTCATTCCCATTAATGCAACAAACCAAACGACATTATTGGTATTAATACATAAACCCAAGTTACAAACTAAACATCATTTTTTTATTTTTCATACCCATCTTCATTTCCTTTTACTATTATACCCATATTCATATCCAACCACGTGCTCAAACTAAACGCCCCCTTAGAGCGTGTTTTTTGCACCGCATTTACTCGACTCTAATTATTAGTTAAAGACACATTATTAACAAAGATTTTCAAGGATGAGTGTACAAGAACACAAAAATTTTATTAAAAAAAGACAAAACAGCTTCAAAACAAGTTACGCTATCATAAAGTTATCCATAATATTGTTCTCTAGTTGATAATCTTATTCTCTAGTTAATGTCAAGAAAAGCAAGCGACAAAATGACAGCAAAAAAGTAGATTTTGTGCTTGTATACTTCAATTTACGTACAATCCCTAGCATCGTAAATGCATATTTCATGAATTGCCGGACCCAATTTCCAATCTCAAGTTCCTAAAAAAAGGGGTATGGTTTTTATTGCATACATACATATACTGGCATTTTCTACTTGACCGATATCAAGTTAACAACAGGCATCTATAAATTAACTTTTACTTGCCCATTTATACGTAGATAGGGTAAAACGTGATCAAATTGTCCCCTCAAAGATGTTCATCTCAAAACATGTCATAAGCAGCTATTGTTGTCTACTCTCATTCGCTCTTCTCCATCATGTTGTCGGGTTTGAAGTGCTTAGCGGTACTTGTTTTAAGCTTAGTTTCAGAGCCAATAGCCCTTTCGAGGCAAACCTGAACATGCTTATAAGCTCCATGTCAAATCATACTCCTCCACTAGGGTATTGGCGAGACTCAATCGGCGAAGGAATAAACACCGTACATGGCATGGCTCTTTGTAGGGGTGACCTCAACGAAGACGACTGCAGAACTTGTATAAACGCTGCAGGGGCTGAGCTAAGAAAACGATGTACGTTTACCAGAGGAGGCATCGTATGGTATGATACTTGCATGTTGAAGTACTCGGGGGGTAGAAAATTCTTCTCTCGCATTGACCTGAAACACAGGTTTCATGCATGTAGCCCTAATGATGTGAACTATCCCAGGGCATTAAGACGACAGAAACGAACACTGTTTAGATGGTTGATCAAAGAGGCTTTCAACAGCGCCAAATTGTACGCCATGGGAGATGTGAAGGTGGCACTTGGAAGTCCAATTTATGGGTTGGCTCAATGCAGCAGAGATCTTTCCCCTCGATATTGCCGGAAATGCCTAAGAAAATCACAACGTTTTCTTAGAAGGAAATGTCGTAAAAAAGCTGGTGGGATGTTCTTTACAGGAAGTTGCATCATTGGATATGATCCGAACCCTTTCGCAACACCTACCGAGTGATCATGATGAAACAAGTTTATTGAAAAGACGTGTAATAAGAACAGAAAATGTATATCATTGATTCCTTTTAAGGGTTTCTATGATTAGATAAAGTATTCTTCTTCTGGCTTTTGATGGAAGCACCAAATGTACTGCTTTTAACAGAACTTTTATAAAGTGTGATGGGAGAAATAAAATCTGAACTATATATTTTCTTTCATTGCCGAGTTTTATCCTTGAGATCAAAGTCCTCTCAGATTGTCGATTACTCCAATGTTTAGTTGCTTTATTTTTCTATAAAGAAGAGTAAACTATCACTGTGGAAGTCTATTAAGAGACACAATCCTTAACAGGAAAAAACATAATCACTTAAAAAATCGGATAAAAGTAAAGGGAGAATCAGTCAAATTTCATCTCGAGCAAGGTTTTAAATTATAGACTAAAGATTGTAATAACTTCAAAAAATGCAAATATAATTGCGAAAAATACAATTACAATTATGTTAAGCCATAATAACGATCCAGGCTGCAACTACAATATTACAAGTGATTCTAACACAAGAGCTTGGTTAACTCTACGGACTCTAATCTTTAGATGATGTACATATATAACAGGATTCTAAATATTGTTTAGAGCCCGATTGGCCAACTTCCTAGATCCTTTTCATGTTTCAAAGTTTACACTTGAGACCATTTAACACTTTTTGTCTTTCATTAATTAGATTTTGCGACAATTAAAAGTATATAACTTGTTTCTAACCGAAAATGTCTGTATTACTATAATACATATTTCTAAGGGTAGTTGACCGTGTAAAGTGTCCTTAACCTAGAAGACTAGGCTTACAAAAATATAACCCCTTGAGTTTAGGGCCTTCTTGAATACTAATGAAGTACACATGTAGAAGCCACGTGTACACCCTAATTAGTTTAGCTACTTAATTAGTCAATTCATTTTTGTTTTACAATAAATAAATGGTAGTTGGGTGATTGTAACCGTGTGGTTTCTAATTTTTCAGATTCATACACAAGGGCTTCTATCTTTTCTCTTTCTTTTCCTTTTGTCATTTTTTTTCTCTTCTTCTAGTTTCCAACACTTTCTTTAGAAACTTCATTTTATCATGGTATTAGAGCTTTTTGTTTGGCTTAGTTCTTCTTAATCTCCCAAAATTTCTTCTTAATTACTCAAGATTCTTATTGTATTCTTCATTTCTAATCTTCTTTCTATCGTGAGTTTCTTAAGTCCACGATCTTTGATCTCTGTTCTTCATTTATGATCTTTGAAATCATTGCAATGGCAAATCGCAATCTTGATAGTCCTCTATTTCATCATCCATCTAACAATCTAGGTCAATCTCTGATTCCTATTGTGTTTGATGGAAGCAATTTTAGAGACCGACAATATTCAATGCTGAAAGCCCTTTTAGCAAAGAGCAAACTGACTTTTGTGAAAGGAACCCTAGCACGTTATAATGATAATGTAAATTATTGGGATCGCTATAATGATATGGTCTGCACATGAATTCTTGGAGCAATTTCAAAGGAAATCCACAAGACTATTATTGATTTTGATCTGGCTAAGAGTACGTGGCAGGATCTTGAGGAGAGATATACACAGACTAATGATCCTAGGCTTTTCAATGTTAATTATGAGTTGATTAATTGCAAACAATTAAATTCCTCTATTACTGAATACTATAACAAGCTAAAAAGTATGTGGCATATGATGAGTTGTGTTAAAGCTCATATTAAATGCGCATGCGGTCAATGCATTTGTGGTATTAACAAGAATCTTGAAGATTCAATTCAACAGGACAAATTTATGAAGTTTCTAATATGCCTTAATGATTCTTATAAGAATATCAGAGGTAATATTCTTATAATGAATCCTTTTCCAAGTTTGTTTAAGGGATTTTCTTTGTTAATGCAGGAAGAAGCTCAAAGAGAATTTGGTGATTATGGTAATGAAGGCATAGGTCTAAACTCAACCGCTCTTCTTGCTACTCAAGGCAAGTACAATTTTAAAAGGAACTTCTCACCATATGAACACTGTGAAGGATCACATCCTAGTGATAAATGTTGGGAAACTTATGGCTATCCAACTTAGCATTCTAAAAGACAAAAGAGGCCTAAAAAAAGTGGAGTCAAGTATATGCCAAGAAAGAAATAAAAGGAGTCAGTGAAGCTTAACTCCAGAGCCAATGTTGTCATAACAGACGTTGGATTAATTGGGAAACCTGATTTGCAAATGTTCAAGGATCAACTGTTTACATTACTGGGCCAATATATCTCCCTTACTCATTAAGTCTTAGACACACTAGTAGTAAACTTTGCAAGTAATCTATCCTGCTTTACTGTGAAAGCTAAAACTTGGACCGTGGTGCTACTCATCATGCTACTCATGAATATTCATTGTTATGTCATCTTGTGCCTGTTAATGGCAAATTATCTGTTACTTTACCTTATTGCAAAGTTGCTAAGATCTTAGCTACTGGTAAAGTTGTATTGGTGGATGATCTTCAATTGAAGAATGTGTTGTGTGTGCCTTCCTTCAAGTTTAATATGGTGTCTATTAGTATATTAACTAAAGATCTGAATTGTTCTGTGATGTTTCAACATGGTTCCTACTGCAATCAGGATTTACCAACCAAAAAGAAGATTAGGATTAGTTAGCTAACCAATGGATTGTATCAGCTAACTATCAATCTAACAGTGCTACTATTGCATACTTTCTTACCAAATAAGCCACCTACCTTTGATGTTTTCAAGGTGTGGCACTTGATACTAGTTCATTCTCCTTATCATTTACTTAAGCATGTTCCATAATTGAACTCCATTTTGGCTAATTGTGATTCGTGCTCTTACACTATATGGCCGGTAGCTAAACAAAGTAAGCCTTTCCTTTAAGTATTAATAAAACTGACAAAGCATTTGAGCTTTTACACTGTGATGTCTAGGGTCCCTATAGTTCAATTATTGTCTCTGGTTATAGGTACTTTCTAGCACTTATTGATGATTATAACAAGGCTACATGGACATTTCTTAGGCAGTATAAATCCCAAAGTTTGTAGCTTATCAAGGAGTTTGTTAGTATGGTGCATAATCAGTTTTGAACATCTGTAAAGGTTTTAAGAACTAACAATGGTGGTGTATTTATAAGTACTGAAGTTGCAAATTATTACAATAGCCAGGGAATTTCTCATTAAACATCTTGTCCTTTAACCCCTCAGTAAAATGGCGATGTAGAACGGAAACATATGCACATTTTGGTGGTTGCAAGGGCTCTCAGATTTTACACAAATTTGCTAATTCACTTTTAGGGAGAATGCATACTGACAACAACATATCTCATTAATAGGACTCCACTTTCTGCACTAAATTTCAAAAGTTCGTGTTAGTTATGATCATTTGAAAGTATTTGGTTGTCTATATTATGTGGGCACTATTTCACAATTCAAATCCAAGTTTGATGCTAGAGCAAAAGCTTGTGTCTTTGTTGGCTATCTTGTTGGGTAAAATGGCTATAAAGTATACAATTTCTCTACTAAGAAGCTTTTTTTAAATGAAAATGGATTGAATTAATAAATAAGAAAAGAATACAACACAAACAAAACATTAGGAGATATACCCTTTTCTCTCCTTACACCAAGATATAAGGGGAAAAACTACTGAGAAATGAAACTGAGAAGCTTAAACCCACAAAATTTTAGATGTTAAAAGATGATACTATATGAGTTGTGCATTGTTGTTTAAGATTCTTAGTAATCATTAGCTTGCGAATGTTTTGGATGATATCAAACTAAATAGATGTTGTGGTTGTACCTTAGTTTGCAAACCTTTTGAGATTGCGTTCCCGCAATAATGTATACAAACAAGTTCCTAAAGCAAGGATGAAGATACAAAGTGTAGAGTTGGAGCGAGCTAATCCATCTATCAGCTTGTGGATGATGTCTAGAAGGGTATACTACCTGGATCTGTCCATATGTGGAGGTTGAAGGGGCAATCAAAAAAGAGATGATCACAGGTTTATTATGATGTCACCTTGGACCATATCTCTCAAAGTGAGTAGACAATTAAGGAAGTGTGAATGGGATGAACATTTGCGCAATTGCCAGATGTTTCTACTTTAAAGAAAATAGGAATGTGGCTACCTTATCCATAACGAATGTTTATCCAACAAAATCCACTATAGTTGCTTGAGAATCAAGATTTGATTTGTAAGTTTGATGGGTGAGATGTTCAGACCACCTTTTGTTTTAGAGAGGTGGAAATCATTCCACTTTAACTTTACTACACCTTTAGATCCATCCACATGACTCCATAAGAAATTCCTTAGCAATCTTTCAATAGTTTTAATAAGGCTTTGGGAGAAAAAGACATGGGAACTCCAATATATATGTAAGGAATTTAGTACCAACTGAAGTTTACCCACATAAGAAAGATGTTTATTTACTCATGAATTGATGCGTTCAACAAGGGGTAAAAATTCCTAGTAAATAAGTCACTTAGTAGTCACCGTAAGTCCCTGATACATAATTGGGGGATTTGTGGAGGACATACCAATAGTTCTTATAACAAGTTGTTGGATATCTAAGGTAGCTTTGGAAAGAATGAAGTGGCTCTTACCAAAATTAATGTGCAACCTCAAGTATCTTTCAAAATTGTCAAGTGCCTTCATAAAAGTGTTGATGGAAGACATCTGAGCTCTACAGAAAAGAAGGAGATCATTTGCAAATCCAAGACTGAGTAACACAATTCTTTTACATTTGGAGTGGTATCAAAAATTTGGATTTTATTGCACTTCACGTTTGATGATAAAGCTGAGAACTTCCATGCAGAGAATAAATATGTAGGGGATAAAGGATCCCCCTATCATAGACCCCAAGCTTCTTGAAAAAATTTAGTTGGACAACCATTAATAAGTATAGCTAAGGAGGCAGTGGTGATACATTACTTTAACCAATTGATGAAAATATCTGGAAACCTGAAAGCATGAAGCATGATCCATATGAATTACCAACGTCAAAAGCTTTATGAAAGTCGATGTTTATTATATAGTTTGGTGCACAATTAGATCGAGAGTAGCCTTTAAGAAGTTCTTGGATGATCAAGATGTTATCTCTATTATGTCGATCCTTCATGTAAACGCCTTGGTTCTCACTAATCAAAGATGATAATACTATTTTCAATCTCGTGGCAAGTAGTTTAGAAATGATCTTATAAAGAAAGTTTGTGCAAGCTATGGGTCGAAAATATGCAAATGTAGAAGGATTAAGACCTTTGGGGACCAAGCATAGAAAGTTGTGATTGATTTCCTTAAGGATTATCCCATTTGTAAAGAATTCACTGACAGTTTGTTTCACAAAATTGACAATAATATGGTATGATTTTTGGAAAAAATGGCCAAGGGCCTTTAGTACCATCCATGGCAAAGACTACTTTTTCAATTTCACCGTCTTCCATAAATTTGGATAAAAAACGCCATATTAGTAGGAGAAATTTGCTTCAAATGCAAAAAGCTTAGATCTGAAAAGGATACCATCGTTTGGATAGTTTTACCAAGAAGAGAAGTGAAATAGATTATAGCTTCTTCCTATATGTCTTGAGAATTCAAAAGTAAAGATCCAACTGAAGAATTAATGGAATGGATTTTATTGAAGTTTCTCCTTGCTGGGACGGATTTGAAGAAGAAACCAATACAACTATCACCATCCTTGACCCAGTTACCCGTTGCTCTTTGTTGAAGCAGAGAATGGTGATTATTCACATCCTGCAAATAATTAGTGATTGCATGCTTTTCCTTATCCAGTAGCTTCTGATTCGTAGAATTCAAATCAAGCAATGATTGAATGGTTTCAAGTTCTAATCGACATGAGTGAATAGCAGATGCAATGGAATCACGGATAGAAATCAATAGTTTAAGCTCATGTTTGATGTGTTTCAACTTTTGAACATAACGAAATTGTTTTGTTCCTGCACATTGGAGACCAACACCCTTCCTACAAGCTTCAGGGAAACCAATATCATTCACATGATAATTATTAAAGTGAAAGAGAAAGTGAGACCTGATTGTTTGAAACAAGCTATTAACCAGAATGGGGGAGTGATCCGAAAATAATATATCCTTAAAATGAGCAAAACTACTGGGAAATGCATGCAACCAAGTGTCATTAACCAATGCATGGTCTAGTTTTTCGATATATGCTATAATGAAGATTGCTTGTTTGACCAAATGTAGGTGTGTCCAGTGATTTTCAAATCAGGTGCTCCAATATCTCAAACACAACGTGGAAATCTACTTAAATGGTGCTTGAGAGAACAATGGTTTGGTGGTATTAATGTTGTATTGTCTGAGATTTCTCCAAAGACTACTTCGTTGAAATGGGAAGTTACTTGCATACATAAAGGAGATGTTTATTTCAACGTTCTCCTGTAAAAAAGTCAAATGGATATATAGGAATAAATCAGTGGAGTCCAAAAAATTCAACCAAAGTTTATCCTTGTCATAAAAAGGATGATTATGCCAAAAGCATGATGATGATGATTTGAGAGAAAACTCCATCATGGACCAAGAATATATAGCTTGGAGAGATTTTCCCACTTTACTTTTGGTTTCAAGGAGAGCAACTAACAGTGGCATTTCCTGCAAAACAAAATCCCTCAGACCTAAAAGTTTAAAGGGGCTATTTATTCCACACACATTCTATGTGATAATTGACATTAAGGTGTTAAGGTTGTGGAGGTTTTGCCTTTACCCCTTTGGGGCGTCTCTGCTACTCTGTTTGGTAATTTTGTCCATTTTCAACTGCGATAATGGAAAGATATGCATCTAAATGTTTGATGATAGAAGGGGAGGTAGTGGAGGTAAAGGTCATGGTGGTAATCGAGGGAGACGAGTCAGCAAATGTGCTATCTAAATCTGATATGGAGTTTCTTCTACTCCAAATCCTTCTACACCTTTTTTTCATTCTCACTGTGACTCCTATTCTGATCTTGATGAAAGTCTGGAAAACTTACATATATCTTAACTTATTGTTCCCCAAGAAAGACATTCACCAAACCCACCACAACCTATAAAATCTATAAGAACTTGAAAACAACCTGTTTGGTTATCAGACTATGTTCTTCTTCTTCTTCTTTTAAAGAAGAAGCAGTTCAAAGTTTTGAATGGAAATAAGCTATCAATAATGAGTTGTTAGCCTTAGAGAAGAACCAAACATAGGAAGTTGATGCTATACCTATTGGAAAGCATGTTATTGGCTCTAAATGGGTCTTTAAAGTTAAATACAACTTTGATGGTACCTTAGATGAGTTTAAAGATAGACTACTCGCCAAAGGGTTTGCCAGGAGTATGGAGTAAACTATGCAGGTACCTTTGCATCAGTTTAGGACCTTGTTGGCAGTTGTTGTTATCAAGTACTGATAAGTATGTCAGACGGATGTTTCAAATGCCTTTTTTGCATAGGGACTTATTGGAGGATGTTTATATGGATATTCCTGAAGGCTATAGGGAGTTTTGCAGTAAGGGGGAACATCATCATTGGTGGCTAGGATCTAATGCTAAGGTAGCCTGTAAGCTTAAGAAATCATTGTATGCATGAAACAGGCACCCAGACAGTGGTTCACAAAGTTGTCAATAGCTCTTATTGATGATGGATTTGTTCAATCTAGAGCTTACTACACTTTATTCATTAAATCAGAAGGAGACGTCTTGACAATGTTGCTAGTTTATGTAGATGATATTATTATTAGAGGGACAAGTGCGGAAAAGATTTAAGTTCTTAAATCCTTTTTGCAATCCAAGTTCTTTATCAAGGACTTGGGTTCTCTCAAATATTTTTTAGGCATTGAGATCATTCAGAACTCAGTTGGCATTTGTCTAACACAAAGAAAATATGTCCTGTATTTACTCCAAAAAACAGGAACGATGGGATGTAAGCCACTTAAGCTACTTATGGATTAGTACACTAAACTCAAGCCTATTGATGGTGAACTCTTGGACAATCCTAACTCTTACAAAAGAGTAGTAGGTAGACTCATATATCTCACCATCACGCTACTTGATATCAACTATAACGTTCATTTTTTGAGCCAGTTCATGAGTAATCCAACCACAGTCCATTTTCAAGCTGCAGTCCATTTAGTCAGATACTTAAAAAAGGTGCTCCTGATTATGGCATTTTTTTTAGTAGTACCTCTCCTCTTGAGCTTAAAGTTTATTGTGATTCAGATTGGGCAGGTTGCCTAACTAGTCGTCGATCTATCTCTGGTTATTGTGCAATGTTGGGCCATTCATGTATCTCATAGATTGCCAAGAAATAGACAATGGTGCACATTCATCAGCAGAAGCTAAGTATCACTCTATGGCTACTGCATGCTGTGAAATCACTTGGCTCCTTCAACTTTTTGCAGATTTACATGTTCATAATCTTAGACCTGTCACTCTTTATTGTGACAACATGGTAGTTATGCACATTGCATCTAGGGGTGTCGATGGACTAGTCCGGGCTGCTAGCCTAACAATATTTTTAAAAAGAAAAACGATATCATTTTTAAAGTAACGGTCAGGCCATAAGCCGGGTGGTTGGGCCGACCAAATTTAACATACCTAATTGCATCAAATCTTGTATTCCATGAGCACACGAAGTACATTAAGGTTGATTTTCACCTTGTTTGAGATAAGATTCTTGCTCATGAAATACATACATGTTATGTGCCTTCCCTCCTTCAGTTAGCAGACATATTTACAAAACCACTTAGATAGGAGCAACAACTTAGTCTCTTGGACAAGTTGGGAATGAAGAATCCTTTCCTTCCTCATCTTGAGGGGGAATAATGGTAGTAGGGTGATTATAAATGTGTGGTTCCTAATTTTTCAGATTCATATACAAGAGCTTCTCTCTTTTCTCTTTCTCTTCCTTCTGTCATTTTTTTCTCTTTTTCTTGCTTCCAACACTTTCTCTGGAAACTTCATTTTATCAATTACAACTGTGATGATTATGATTTATAATAATGAATTACAACAGAATTACACTAGGTTCCACCTCCTTACTATGTCCAACTCATTGAACTCTATATATTCCTTGTAAGTATCAGTTCTCTAATTCAGAGTATAGTCCACCTGACCCAGTTTTTCCTCTTCCTCGATTTGTTCTTCAAATAGTTTTTGATTTGTGTAAGTCCAGAATGAGTGGACCGAGTAACATAATGATAATTTTATCACTTTTGTATCTTATATTCTCTTTCTACATATATCAGAGATTCATCTGAAGATTCAACCTGGTGCAGTTTAAATTACAGAACTATAAGTCTATTAACCATATTGCTTATTGGGAAACTCTCCAGTTGCATTAGAGATGATCCTAATTTTCCAGTTGTTGTTGACATAAACGACATTGTGGGTCAATGCCATCCAGATATCTAGTTAGCTTATCTTTAGTCCTTAGTTTATTTTTGATTACCAACTAAGCTAAAAAGGGTGCCTTAGGAAGCCTCAAATTATTCCATACTAGGTAGGACTAGTAGACCTTTGATTTAGGTTTTTGAAACTTCTAAAGCAGGATATGTTGTAAAGGAGTTGGATGGATCTAATAACCATAACACCATATGGTCCATATCATCTTGATGTTGTGGCAATCTATCCCCTGTATCATTTTTCTCTAACTCTAGATAGTCCTTTGTGCCTATTGACCTAGTCCACATTCTCTATGTAATCTTTAAACCCTTACTTTCGAATGTATCAGATGACATATTTGTTAATATTCAGGTAAGGCCCATCTTGACCTTGACTTTAAAAATATATCTGAATTCAATTTTCTATCTTTTGAAGATGTAGCGAACCAAAAAAAGGTTAGTACCAAGAACAAATGGCCCAGTTCTTTATGTCGATGAAACACTGGGTGTTCGGCTTTAAATCATGAATTCTTTTCAGATATGTTCCAATTTGGGCTCAGAAGGTCTTTATATTTTGACTTTTGCAATATATAAATAATTTAGTTTATTTCTTCCCTGATAGAAATATTTGAACTAATGACATTTCCCCTAGTCTTTTCCTTCTGATGAAAATTCACTGAAAAATTAGGTTCTCCATTTTGATCCTTTATTGTGTGTTGTATTATACATCTCAATAGTTTGTTCTCTATAGATTATATATCATATTCTATATGATTTTAACTAATGATGTTTTCTTTGCAACTTTTTTAAGGACTGTATACATAACAAGTAGCATAGTTGCTACTAGTTGGACTGGTGAGTTGTATCCATTAGTTAGCTCTATGACATCTCATTGACCATTTTATGATTCATTAATTTCTTAAACCAAACGTTGGATGCCTTGTCTAGATTAAAAAGTTAGCCACGCATAGCACTATTCTCTATCTACTGTAGCTTATTTGACCATTTAATATTGAAGTTCTTCAATCTTCACGCTTACGACCAAACCAGCTTTAGCTCTCCCGAAATGCACTTCAACATTGGTTCACGCCTGCAGCTCAAGCCTTCCTGAAACACGCTTCTACTTGTCCACGCCTCCTTTAATGTGATAAAAATAATCCCCCAAGCTGCTGTCACCGTCCATTCTTCTTTTTTCCAAAAATCTCCACTTTCTTGTAAAACACGTCCTCCCGTAAACATCAATTTTTGTCCTAGAAGTGCTCAAAAATGGGCGTCCTAATAACATCATTCTAGACGCAGGTGACCCCTCAT